>JASDQU010242125.1:0-12430 GCA_032191745.1 Picea mariana
TTGACACTTTGAAGAATGTTGCAGATTCATTGACAAAGTCTGTGAGCACAGAAAAGTTCTCTTGGTGTAGAGTAACAATGGGCATTGCTGCCCTGGATTGTTGACTATATAATCCCTTGGACCCCTGGATGCAAAGAAAACAACAAGTGGGAGAATGTTGGGTATGTGTTATATTTTTTGCATGTGTGTGTGTGGGTGCGTCAGATACGACAACTGCGTTTGACGATCCCTTCTGGGCGGTTTTTTGCTATTTTTAGCGGATTTTGCTATTTTTAACTGATTTGTAAATTAATCCCGGATTAAGGGATTAGGGTTTTGGTATCTACGAAATACCTAAAAACATTGTATATATTGTATGGCGAATGGTGAAATTCGATATAATGAAAAGAAGAAAGGTTTTCCCGGTTGAGGGTTTCCGGTAAAAATCTCTGTGTATTCTGTGTATGAGCCATTGATTAATTTATGTATAGCTTAAGAATATATATGCATTGCTTTACTTCGCAGGTTTAAAACTTACACTGAAGAGGCTAGGGACCCTCCATCGTTCAGAGGGACAAGTGGCAGAAGATCCTTAACTCCAGAGTGAATCACTTTGGAAGTTTTGTGGATAAGGAGGAAGCGAAATCGCCGAAGAGCCAAAGAAAATATTCGTCGTTGGTTTCTAGGAAATACATGTCGATAGATCTAAGATTTCGTGAAATTTCACTTCGGAGAAATCCAAACACGGAGTTTGAAAAACTCTTGAAGTCCTGAAAGTCGAAGCAGATTGCAACTTTCCATTGCTGAGGAGACGGGGCAAGAATCTGTTGTCTTCGGGTGAAATCACCCCGATAGAAAATGAGTGTGCAAAAGCTAAGATCCCCAAACCCCGAATCGCCAAATTGAATCGTAACCGTATGATTCAGAAGAACACGTGATAGAGATCCGGGAACTCCGGGTGAAACACTCTGGGAGGAGGTGAGTATGTAAGGGCTGGGACTCTCGAAGGCTGAAGAGTCGAACCGAACCACAACTGTCGATCTGCGAGGGACACGTTTCGACAGACCACTGTCTTCAGGTGAAAGCACTCCGGAGGAAGGTGAAGACTGGGAACTAAAACCTACGAAGCCTGAAGAGCAGAAGTGGATCACAATCGTTGATATGTGAGGGGCACATGTTGGTAGATCATTGACTTTAGGTGGAAGTGCTCTGGAAGGATAAAAAGGTGGAAAGTTGAAATTTCTAAAACCCGAATAGCTGAAGAGGCTTGTGACTATCAATATGTAGGGGTTACGTGTCAATAGATTTTGAGCTCCGAATGTACGCATTATGGAGAAAGTAAGTTTTGAGAGTTGAAAACTCTGAAACCCGAATTGACGAAGTAGATCATGATCATTGATTTGAAAGGGGCACGCGTCAACGGATTATGGAAATATAGGAGGGCGTGGTCCGGAGAGAAGGAAGGAAAGGCGGCATATCTGAATCATTGATCGAGGGGATCTGTCCAAGATCGCGAGATCAATGGTCACATAGGATTGCGGGGACATAAGGCACCCAGACTTTAAAAATTTAAGAGCGGGCCGCAATTGGAACCATGGTATTGCAATAGGGACTCGTGGCGATTCGTAGTGAATTGCGGGGAGAAAAGCAGGTTGATCCCAAACCACTCTTTGCCATGCCTGCAATCGTGTGTTTGCGCGAGGACATAGCCCGAGGTCACATACAGGAAAGGGCTAACGGAAGAGGAGCTAACGCTTGAACCCTGATAGTTCAACAATGCAAAAGGAGAGGTTGCAGGTTCCATAGAACCTACACCAAAGGAGTGAAAGGAACTTTGTTTAATTACAAGAGAGACCATTAAGGTTTCAGAGAATCGATTCGGCTATGAGAATCAAAGATCCTTGACTGGGAGGTCTAGCAGCCTCAAGGGGAGAAGGGGGGGTCTGCAACAAGTGGTATCAGAGCGGAATTTTTTCTTGTAGACAGTAGGAAAAGGAGAGAGGATACAAAGGAGCTCGAAGGTGTACTCTGTGTGTGAGAGACAGTCAATGAAATGCCACCGAGGAGACGAGTGGAGCCACCTTTAGCCAATCGTGTTGTAGAAAGAGAAATCTGAGAGATTCGTGCAAGCTTAGAGGTGATGGAGGTAGCGCAGAGGAGGGCACCTGATGCTAGAGACATCAGTGATGCAGATAGTGAAGAAGTAGAAGTCGAAGAAGTTGCAGGGGAAAATGTTGTCAAAGAACACTTGTTGAGAGAAGTTGTTATATTGGGAGCTAGATCCAAGATAGAGGTCCCAATGTATGAAGGTAATTTGGATACTGAAGAGCTACTGGATTGGACAAGATACATGGACAAATATTTCGACTATGAAGATGTCTATGAGAATAAAAAGGTGAGACATGTTGTCACCAGGCTAAAAGGACATGCAACACTGTGGTGGGATGAACTGCAGGTTGAGAGGAGAAGCAAAGGAAAACATAAGATAAAGAATTGGGACATAATGGTAGCCAAGTTGAAGGATAAAGTCATGCCTAAAGATTATTAGATAAATCTATTCAAGAAGTTGCAAACCCTGAGACAGAAGGGGATGACAGTGAAAGAGTACACATAGGAGTTCTACAAGTTGAATTTTAGGACTAGACAAAGAGAGAAAGATGGAGAAAAAGTTTCTAGGTATATAAATGGCCTGAGGTATGAAATCCAGGATGAGATCAACATGATGTCAGTAAGGACAGTAGAGGATGATTATCAAATTGATCTAAAATTAGAGGAGAATTTGGCCATAAAACAAAGCCAGCGAGGCAGAGGTAGAAGCCCGACCCTGAACAAAGGCAAGAGAGTTTCCCATGACAAGGCACATAAAACCAAAAATGAGACTGAGAAACCACACAATCACTCGGAAAGAGGAGGAAGTTCCCTAGGAAGACAAGCTGGTGGAAGAAGTTATTCTAGAGGAAGAGAAAGAGGCACAAGACGAGAAGTAAGGTGTTATGCCTGTGGAAAGACATGACATATGTCTTGGGAATGTCCCGAGAAAAATAAAGAAGGAGGAGGTGAAGCTCACATTTCAGAAGCACAGAAAAGGAATGTTGAATCATAAGGAGCAGAGGATGGAACATCCATGATGTTGAGAAAGATTCTCTTAAAACCAGAGGAAGAAGTTGAAAAGCTAGTGTAGAGGAACAGTCTATTCAGGACATCTTGCAAGACTAAATACAGAGTATTCAAGGTGATAATTGACAGTGGGAGCACTGATAACTTAGTATCCACAGAGATGGTGGAGAAATTGGAGCTGGAGACAACTGCACATCCAAAGACATATAAAGTCTCATGGTTGCAGAAAGGACACCAGATAATGGTTACTAAACAATTCCTTGTTGAATTTAATATAGGAGGATATAGAGATGAAATTTTATGTGATGTAATTCCCATGGATGTATGTCATATTTTGTTGGGAAGACCATGGCAGTTTGATAGAAATTCCATTCATAATGGGAGAAAAAATACATACACCTTGGAGAAGAATGGTAGGACACACATGTTGTTGCCAATAGAGGAGAAGAAAGTGAAAGAGGAATCCAACACAAGCATACTTCTCATGAGCAGGAAGGAAATCCTGAGAGAAGTCAAGAAAGAATGGGAGATGTAGTTTGTTGTGGTGAGGAAACCTAGAGTTGTCCTTACAAGTACTTCGATGGATGATTTTCCTGAAGAAGTTCAGGAACTGTTGGATAATTTTGCTAACATAGTGGTGGATGATTTTCCTAACTCATTTCCACCCATAAGAAGTATCAACCATCATATTTATTTGATACCAGGAGCAAGTCTGCCAAACAAAGCAACATACAGATTGACACCTCAAGAGAATGAGGAGGTAAAGAACCAAGTCCAGGAATTGTTAGACAAAGGTTTTGTCAGAGAGAGATTAAGTCCATGCATAGTACCAACTGTGTTGAGTCCAAAGAAGGATGGAGGATGGAGAATGTGTACAGACTCGAGAGCCATTAACAAGATCACCATCAGGTATATATTCCCTTTGCCAAGAATGGATGACTTAATGGATTGTTTAAGTGGAGAAAATTTCTTTTCTAGGATAGATTTGAAAAGTGGATATCACCAGATAAGAATGAGAGAAGGTGATGAGTGGAAAAAAACCTTTAATACAAATGAAGGATTTTATGAGTGGCTTGTTATGCCATTTGGCTTAACAAATGCCCCAAGTAATTTTATGAGATTGATGAATAAAATACTGAAAGATTTCATTGGAAAGTTTGTGGTTGTATATATGGATGATATACTAGTATTTTGTAGGACTAAAGAGGAGCATTTGAGACACCTGACATTACTGATGAGGAGACTACAATAGGAGAATATGTTGATAAATCTGAAGAATTCATCTTTTATGAAGACAGAGCTCATTTACTTGGGTTTTGTGATCTCTTCAAATGAATTGAAGATGGACGCAGAGAAGGTGAAAAAAATCAAAGAATGGCCATCACCAAGGAGTATGTTTGAAGTGAGAAGCTCCCATGGATTAGCAAGTTTCTATAGGAAGTTCATCATAGATTTCAGTGGAATTTGTGCACCAATGATGGATACAGTGAAGAAGAGGCACAAGTATTTTAAATGGATAGAGGAGGTCGAGAGGAGCTTCAACATATTGAAGGCAAAGATAACAAAACGACCAATTTTGGTCTTACCAAATTTCGGGAAGAAATTTCAAGTGAGATGGGATGCAAGTGGAGTTTCAATTGGAGCAGTTTTGAGCTAGGATAATTGGCCTGTTGCATATTTCAGTGAGAAGTTGAATGAGACTAAGAGAAAGTACTCCACATATGATAAGGATTTTTATGCCATAATTCAAGCCCTGAAGAAATGAAGGCACTACCTTTTTCCACATGAATTTGTCTTATATAGCGATAACCAGGCTTTACAATTCATAACCAGACAGGAAAAATTGAATCAAAGGCATGCAAAGTGGATTGAGTTTATGCAGAATTTTACTTTTTTCATAAAACATATTGCTGGGAATGCTAACAAAGTTGTTGATGCATTAAGCAGGAGATGTTTGATTCTGCAGGAGTTTCAGGTGAAGACCCTGGGGTTTGATCACCTTAAGGATATGTATTGTGATGATCCAGATTTCAAGGAAGCATACAAAGCATATGAAAATCCTGTGCTAAGAGACAAGAGCCAGTGGACAGAGTATATGATTCAAGAGGGATTGTTGATCAAGGGAAATCAAATGTGCATAATGTTAGTAACATTTCTTGTCCTGGGCACAAGAGTATTCAAGTCTACAAGTTGCATGAGAAGCACCCGAGCGCGGCACGAAAAATCTCGTTTCAAGCTTCCAAGCGAGTAAGCGGGCGAAATTATATTGTCGAAGGTCCAGATTCATCCATAAGAGCAGATTGACGGTTGGCGGGAAATCGCGGTTAGCGGAGTTGCGCCGAGATTAGCGCAATGGATAGCGCCCATATTGTATGCAGGAAAGGATAGCAGTCGTCCATCCAAAGGACGCGTGGCGCGAGATCTAGTCACGTCGGATTTTCGGCAGTCGAGAGTTCGAAGGGTGAGGGTTCTATGTCGTTCTACATCTCGAAACCCCGAAACACCGAAAACACCTAGAGTCAAGCCTGCAGTATCACAGAGAAGTCTCAACCGTCCATCTAAAGGGGACACCTGGCACGCGATTAGGATCCTCGCCTTTTCTCCCATCGCGACTTCGAAGCGCAAGGAGCAGCTCCGTCATATTCCCAAGGCACGAGGTGCCAAGAGCGTCCAGGACCCGGGGCCCACAACATCGTCGGGTGAGTTCAGGACCGTCAGATATGAGAGGGATGTGTGGCGCCCAATTAATCCATCTCGACGTTTCGCTCATCGCGACTATGATAAGAAAGGATTAGCTCCTTCCCATTCATGAACGCCGAAAGTTCCTTTCAGAGTAAACATAGGATCACAGCCCGTGGTCACTTGGGAAAGAAAAGAGTTGTGCAAGAGGGGCCAAAGGCGTCAAGTTTGTTCACAGAGGGGATCATCGCGATCTCCAGGCACCCTCTGATACGACCTCAATCCTGGTTTTTTCTCAGAGTAAATGAAGGTGAGAAGGGGTGGTTGAAACCTCTCCTCATTCATTAAGAGAAAGGTATGGAGGGTTTGGCAAGTTGTCTGCCCGAGAGGGTCCTGTGTACCACTTTTTCCAAAGAAGCCATGCCGAGTCCTCGACTAGCCAAAGAGGTCTGCACATGCCAACTCAGCATTTAATGGCTCAGCTACTCCTCTTGTAGGAGCCATGCACAATTAATATGGCATCTAACGACGAATATTCATCCGAATTTGGCTGAAGGGACACCAAGCCTTGGATGACTGCGCACGCCTCTGTTAGGCGAGTTTTTCTGAGTATATAAACTTAGTTTTTGTATTTTGTAAGCATCGATGGTTGAGCAAGGCTCTCGATTGTAAAAGATTTAATGAATCACTGGTTATTCTGGTTATGTATTAACATCTGAGACTTCTTGCCTTATGAATGTCAGCTTCTTTCCATGTCTTTATTCATAATGTATTAGAACATCTCGAAATTGGAGGATCCAGTCGAGTTGTAACTGTTATAGGATGATGTAGGTTGGATGAATGTAACATTTTCATTGTTTCTAATTGGTCTCTGTGATTTTCTTAGCACTGAATGACTTGGAATTGGAGGATCCAGTCAAGTCGCCCCTTCAGTTACCCGAAACTCTGAACCAAGAGGATCTTACATTTAGAGTTTTTCTTCTGCAAACTGCTGAAAGGCCTGTTGCCTGAGGTAGTTTTTCTCTCTCCTCTCACCAAGTCTTCCACCTACCCATCTTTAAATCAACTCACTGACTGAAGTTAGATCAAGACCTCCTTTGTTCCTTGCATACCAGACCCAGTCCCTGAGCTAGAGTGAAATCTCCCCGAGTCCCTATCCATTCGATCACCCATTAAAAACTGTCGTGACACAAAACTGATGGGCGTTGGGCTCTACTCCTACAAGCAATCCAAGAGTGACTTCTGATGCTAACATTTCTGGCGCTGTTGCCGGGGACGAAGTTGAAAATTTTCCCCGGGATTGAACGACATTGAGCCTCTGATTTTGAAGGTGCATCAGGTATCAAAGCCTTTAAAGATTGCTACTGTGCACCTGGCGACTCCATTGTGACGAATCCACTGTGGCGAACCTGTCATGTTAATTGTGTCTTTCAGAGGTAGACACACGCGGTCCCATCCACAGCTGCCTCTAGCTACACCTGAAACTAATCCAAAGGTGGTTCTTAGGAAAGGAAAGGCCTCTGAAGAAGAAGCTTCCACCGCCGAACCAGGTAATCCGCCATCTCCTTATGTAGGAAATCCGTTTGCTCCCCCTCAGTTTCTTAACAGACCTTATTCTGAGGTTTCCCATTTTCTGAATTTTGGGAGTGTTCCTGCTGAGTTTTCCCCTCCTGGTCTGGGATTGGAGGGAGAAACCCTTGTCACTCCCCTCTCCTCTGAAGTTGTACTTCGACATAGACCCAGGACCACATAAGATTTCCCCACTCCTTTCTTTAGCACTCCTCCTCTTGTTACTGTTACCACTCCTGCACAAAGAGGAGCATCTGTTGACTTAAGCCCGTTAGCCTTCTCCTTGAATCCCCTTTTGTTTCCCATTCCACTCCGAGACTCATTCCGAGTAGCCCCTTCGTGAAATCCTTCTCCTCCAAGTTATCCTCTGCCTAATATTCCTATGGCTGGTGCTAATCCCCCTCTAAATAGAATGGACTCCATAGTCACTGCCAGGTATGCTCCCTTAATCCTACCCCATCCTATGAATCCTCTCTCTCCTGGAGATTACTTGAAGTATATGCCCAAGTTCACAGGGGAAGGGGACATGACTGCGGAAGAGCACCTGGCTGCTTTCTACAGTTATGCAGACAACCTGAACATTGAAAATGAAGATGTCTAGATGAGAGTCTTCGTCCAGATCCTGGATGGTGAGGCGAGGAAATGGTTTAGAGGATTGGCCCCCGTATCTATTGCTGGGATCGAAGCTCTGGATAGTGTTTTCCTGAGGCAGTGGGGAGATAGGAAGGATTTCATGTATTACATGACAGAGTTCGGGTCTTTGAAGAATATGGAAGGAGAGTCTGTCTCTGACTTCTCCAAAAGATTAAATAAAATGTATAATAAAATCCCTGCCGAAATAAATCCCTCAGAAGCCTCGGCCAAGATTTCTTATGCTAGTGTGTTCAGCCCCGATTTCTGTCTTTTATTAAGAGAAAGAAGAGCCACCTTCTTAGCTCAAATGAAAGATGCATCCATAGAAGTGGAATCCAATGTATTAGCAGCTGATAGACTGAGGAACAAGGCCGACATAGAAAAAAGAAAGGGAAGATCGGAAACCTCAACTTTCGGCCCATCGGTGCCCCACCTTCAAGTAGACGAACTGACCAAGATGGTGAAGTCTCTATCTGTAGAGAAGGAGAGAATGAAGGTGGAATGGAGGCAAGCATACAAGGGCCTTCAAAATGCCGAAAACAAAGGAGTTTTTAGGAGGCCAAACTATATTACTTCCCCAACTGTGCAAAGAGAGAGGGGAAGAGACAGAGAAGACCAGAAAATCCAGGCCCCTTTTCAAAACAATTTTGTGGCTTAGGGGGAAGAAGGGGAAACAAATGAGCTTGATTCTGAAATCCATTGCTTTGGGGACACTCCTCCTTTTCCTCATCTCTCTCAATCATCATACGAGGAGTCTCTCATGGACAGTCAACTAAATGAACTGAGCAAGGGAGACAAGGCTAGTGGCATCCAAGGCAGGTATGATCTGAGGTCTAAGAAAAAGACAGTAGCACCCGATGTTCCTGAGCAGTCCAATAGAATAGAGAAACCTGCTAATGAAGTAGAAGATAGTCACAGAGGTAAGAAGACTCGACCCCTCTCTCCCATAGTCCAGAGTCACATTCCCAAAATAAGAGAAATCCCAAAGCTTACATCTTCTTTTAATTTCGAGCATGAAATTCAAAAGATCAAAATCCATGTGCCCCTGACCGAATTGATTAAACATGAAGGGTTCAAGAAACGATTCTCTGAGATTTTACAGTCTGAGGTCTCATGCTTTCCCATAGACTCTATAAATTTGCAAGATGAAAAGCCTGCAGTTATTCTAGGTCCTATGGTAGAAAACAGGAGTGACTCATCCCCTCCCTTCTACACTTCCTTGAACATACATGACAAGGTACTGCACAACTGCTTGATGGATTCAGGGGCTTCTCACAACCTCATGCCCAAAACTGTCATAGAAAAGTTAGGGCTAGAAGTCACCCGAGCCTATCATGACCTCTATTCCTTTGACTCCAGGAAGGTTCAATGTCTAGGAGTTATCAAAGACCTGGTCGTGACCTTGTTTCAGTTGCCCATGAAAAGTGTGGTCATGGATGTTGTAGTGGCTGATGTTCCCCCCAAGTTTGGTATGTTGTTATCAAGATCTTGGATAAAATGACTGGGGGGAACTTTGCATATGGACCTCACATATGCTACTATCCCAGTGTTTGGAGTAGAACATAGGAGGCTATACAAGGAAGCCCAACTGGCCTATATAATCAGTGATGAAGCCAACCCTACCAACCATCCCATTTTTTCCCTAGACACTGATTTAGGTTCCAGTGTACTACAACTCACTAATGCTCCCGAGCCTCCTCTAAAACTCAGAAAACCGCCCACCACTTCCCATAAATTTCCCCACTTCACATATTGCAAACGGTCACTGGTGCATCTAGAATATCCATGATTGATGGCTTCTCTGGCTACAATCAGATATCAGTCATGCCTGAGGACAGAGAAAAAACGGCCTTCACCACTCCATGGGGCATATTCATGTATGCCAAAATTCCTTTCGGATTGATGAATGCAGGGGCAACATTTCAGCGAGCCATGGACATAGCCTTCATCGGGGAAAGGACCAGTTTGTGATAATTTATCTGGATGACATCACGGTCTTCTCTAGGATGGACAGGGAGCACTGCTGCCACTTGAAGGAAGTTTTCCTGAAGTGTCGTAGGTTTGGCCTATCCCTGAACCCCAAGAAATATTTGTTTGCTATGAAAGAAGGGAAGCTATTAGGCCATATAGTGACAGTAGAGGGAGTAAGGATTGACCCTAGTAGAGTAGAATCACTTCAGACCTTGTCACTTCCCAGATCTAGTAAGAAGGAAGTTCAGGCCTTTTTGGGGAAGATAAATTTTCTGAGGAGGTTTGTTTCTAATTTTGTTGAGTTGGTGAAACACATCACAGCCATGCTCAGGAAGGGAAATGAAGTGAAATGGACTACTGAACCCAAGGAGTCTTTTGCCCAAATAAAGAAAGCACTGAATGAGGCACCTGTGCTCATCAGTCTTGATTATTCTAAAGATTTCTTGATTTTTTCGTTTGCTTCTTGTGATACAGTAGTAGCAGTCTTGTTGCAGAAAAACGATCAAGGGCGAGAGAAACCTATTGCCTTCTACAGCAAGGCATTGAGAGATGTTGAACTCCGATACGAGATCATGGAGAAGCAGGCCTATGCCCTAGTGAAAGCCCTCAAATCTTTCAGATTCTATGTCCTGCATTCAAGGATCACTGCATATGTTCCTTCGGCCTCTGTGAAGGACATCCTCATACAACCAGACATAGACGGGAGAAGAGGTAAATGGATCGCCAAGATCCTAGAATTTGATCTGGAGATTAAGCCCACCAAGTTGATAAAGGGGCAAGGTTTGGCCAAGTTGCTGGCTGAATCCAATTGCAGAGCCTTGGGAATTAATTTCATCAATGAGCAAGTTGAGCCATCCAACAAACATTTCCAGAGTGCCTTATCACTAGCAGCATGCGCCTGGTACAAGGATATCTTGTATTTTTTGCAAGAATTGAGGCCTCCTGATGGAATGAAAAAGAGCAAGGTGAGAGATTTAAAGCTCAAGGTGGTCATATATTGCCTCATTGACAAAGCCTTGTACTGGAAGGACCCTCTAGGGGTATTTTTAAGATGCTTGGACCCACAAGAAGCCCAGCAGGTTATTTTTTATTTTCACAGTGACCTTTGTGGGGGTCATCATTTCTGGAAGACCACAGCCCATAAGATTCTCCGAGCTGGGTATTAATGGCCCACTTTATTCCCTGATGTCTGCAGAGAAATCAGAGCTTGCATCAAATGCCAGAAGTTTTCAGGAAAGCAGCAGCTCAAATCTCTGCCATTGAAGCTTGTGGTAGTTTCAACACCCTTTCAGCAGTGGGGATTGGAATTCATTGGAGAAATTCATCCTCCCTCAAGTGGCCAGCATAGATGGATCCTCACTGCGACAGACTATTTCACCAAATGGATAGAGGCTGTCCCCACCAGGAGCACTTCCCACAAAGTAATTATCAGCTTCCTGGAAGACATCGTAGCTAGATTTGGTTGCCCTAGCAGTATTATCACTGACAATGCTGCCCCTTTTAGGTCTGAGCCTTTGATCAAGTTCTGTGAACAGTTTGAGATTTCACTGATTCACTCTACTCCCTATTATCCTCAGGGAAACGGACTGGCAGAGTCCTCCAATAAAATCCTGATCAGGCTCATTAAGAAATTACTGGAGGACAATAAAAGATCCTGGGATTCAAAGCTCAAATTTGCTCTATGGGTTGATCGGGTGATAACCAAGAAGTCCCTTGGCATCTCACCCTTCCAGCTCGTTTACTGAACAGAGGTCGTTTTCCCTACTCAGCTCACCTTATCTGTGGAAAAATTCCTCCAGGACCTTGAAGGAGAGCCTGACAACATGGTCAAAAGGATTCATCAGATGCTAGAAGTACAGCAGATCAGGGAGCAGGTCGTGAACAGGGCCTACGATCATCAGCAGAAGATCAAGCAGGCTTTCGACAGGAAGAGCAGGAAGAAAGAATTCGAGCAGGGTGATCTGGTGCTCAAATGGGACGCACCCAGGTAGGACAGGGGCAAGCACAGTAAGTTTGATTCCCTCTGGTTTGGGCCTTTCAAGATCCTTGAAGCATTTCCAAACAACACTTACAGGTTGCAGGATCTGGAAGGACAAGAAGTTTTTAGTGGCCCAATAAATGGGCATTTCTTGAAAAAATGCTTTTTGTGAGCCGCAGTCGGCTCTTTTGCCTTGTAAATATTGTTTTTGTTTTAATTTTCAGTTTAATAAATGACTCCATAGCCCAACAACAAGGCACTGAATCTGCAAAAGTGTTCTTAGAGCATCACAGGGACAACTCTATCCCCCATGGAGCCAAATGTTAGCGATATTTCTAGTAATGGGGTAAAATGCGAAAGAACGGATAAAAAACCCACTTGTCCTAAGTTCTGGACGTAAAATGTGCCCGTGGTAAGCAGCAAACGGATCTGGACGACAGGCATCCGCGCGCCCAGATCAACGGCGTACATGGAATTCCAGACCTCCCCCACCTTTCTACCTTT
>JASDQU010242125.1:12530-52625 GCA_032191745.1 Picea mariana
GGGGGGGGGGGGGTCCGAAATGCGGGGTGCACCTCTTCAACAGTCAAGATCAAAGCGCCTGGATCAATGGCGCGCGAGGCGATTCCAGACCCCTCTCGCCTTTCTACCTTTAAGAGGAGGGGGGGGTCCGGAATCGGGGGCGAATCTCTCCGACGGCTAAGATCATAGCACCTGGATCAATGGCACTCAGGCGATCACATCCTTCTCAACTGCATGGTTTTAAATCAACGTGGGGCCCCCTTCCTTGTCGTATCATCTTGCCATCTGTCCTCCACCTGAACGTGCGATGAGGATCGCTCCCTCTAGCCCCTTCCTCATCCTCCACCATCTGTCCATCTCCCCACTTCTGGTCTGTGTGGTCTCGTTCCCATCTCGTCATCCATTCATCACCTGCCATGTGTCCCACGTCAACCTCCCACTAAAAGGTGCCCATCATATCTAAATCTCCTGCCCCCTTCGTTTATTTCCTTCCGCCATGTGTCTTCTACTGTAACCTCCCTCACACCTCATCACCTCTCATTTCCACCCTCATAGTCTCGGTACCATCCATCCCATTACGTTCCCCCCAGCCTTCACGATGGCCTCCACGTCTATTCATCAGGCCGTTCGAGCTAATCCAGGTGGCAGTGCAGGAGGCCTTCCACGTCCCAAAAGTGCTGAGTTGGTCGGGTCGTCCTCAATCCCCATGAAGCAGTTATTGAGGTAGTTGGTGGTGGTTAGACATCAGCTTTGCCATAATGGGAAAGTCCGGCGAGGAATTAAAGGCACGTCGATTTTCCCACGGAACTGTCAGAGAGTCTGATTGCGTCCACTGAAGTTGCACGATCATTCAAAGATTGCAGTTGCAGATTGTCAGAAGCCATGCAGACGCAATGTGTTTAATGCAACGTCTCGATTTTGTTGTTGTTGTTGTTTTGAGTATATGAAGGAATTTTCGCCATTTTTGTATCTATCGATGGTTGAGCAGAGCTCCCGGTTGTAAAGCTTTAATGAAGCACTGTTAATCTGGTTATGTATGGACTTTTGAGACTTCTTGCCTTATGAATGCCAGTTTCTTTCATGTCTTTGTTTACACTGTGTTAGAGCAACTCGGAATTGGAGGATCCAGTTGAGCTGTAGCTATTATAGGATGATGTTGTAATGGATCACTGTAATAGTTGTGTCGCCTCTAATCAGTTCCTGTGTTTTTTTCCTAGCATTGAATGACTTGGAATTGGAGGATCCAGTCAAGTCCTCTTTCAGTTTCTTGAGACCCTGAACCAAGCGGATCTTGTATTCAAAGTTTTTCTTCTGCAAACTGCTGAAAGCCTGTTGCCCAAAGCCGTTTGTTCACCTTTATTACCAAGTCTTCCACCTATTCACCTTTTTAATCAACCCACTGGCTGAAGTTAGATCAAGACCTTATTTGTTACTTATGTACCAGACCCAGTCCCTGAGTTAGAGTGATATCTCCTCGAGTATTTATCTCCATTTGATCACCCCTTTATAAACAAATCATGACATTAAACTGATGGGTGTCAGGCTCTGCTCCTACAAGCAATCCAGTAGTGACTTTCGACGCTAACAATTTCAAACCCCATGAAATTTGAATCAAATCAAGAATTGAGCCATGGACCCTTTGGTATTTAATCAAAGGTATTTTTCAATTATGGAGAGTTCATTTTTGGTGAGGAATTGTTATGTAAATGAAGAGATATTTCTTGCATAAAATACATTGGGGAAAGGGGGTTTGAAGCCATTTTTGAGCCAATCTTTTTGGGAAAAGATTTGAGTTGGGCATTGTAATCCTTTGTAGTAGAGCAGAGAGAAAATTGTTGATAGGTTGAGGCCTATTATGGATGTAAAATCATTTTGAGACATTCTAATGGAGCGGTCACTCATTGGAAGTGGACCCGTAAATGTAGCCTAGGATGGGTGAAATCCGTTATCAACTTTGTCTTCTTAGTTTTTTTTTTCTACTATGTCATTCCTTCTTTTCTGCATTATTTGTTTATGTATCATAATTCTTGATCCAAATGCAATTTAAACACATAAACTAACTTGTAAATTGATCAGTAATACCTTCATTTTCGGATCATTGGTGCCTACATCTTTTTGATTTGGTGCTTATATAAGGAGATTGGTGTCTCTATTAGGTTGGTGCCTACGAACTTTGTAACAGTAGGTTGGTGCCTACAAATATTTATAAAGATAATTTTTTGAGGTTTTCTCTCGCAATGGTTTCAACATTAAACTTTGTGCATTGTGATTTGAGTTTATATGTGATTATTGTTTCTCGGCTAATGAATTATTGATGAATTGTTAAATAAAGTAAAAATAATCATAAATCAATTCACCCCTCCCCCCCAACTCAGTAAAAGCATAAATTCAACACGAACAATGCTGACATGGATGAGAATGGAAAAATAGACAGACTTGAGGGGAGAGGATTTCTAAAAGTGGAGGAAACCCTAACAATTGCATGTTGTGACTGCAAAATGATAGTGGGTGGATGCAATATGGCACATAATACAAGAATAATTCATAACATAGATGAGGGGTGAAAGAAATAATTAGAGAGATAAATGCTCATGGGAGAGATACTTGTAGAGGTATTTTTGCACGCAATCATGGAGTTAAAATTTCTTTGATATGATTGTTAGGACAAATATGGATAGAGGAATAATTAACTCCACACTTGATTATTTGAATTAACGTGAGACATTCATAAACACAAAGTGAGGTGGCCTTTGGTTTCATCTTCCAAGAGGTCTGAATGACTCTTCCTATTCACCTATGAGTCTTCATATTCTCCTAAATATTATTTTCAAGATTATTTACAAAATACCATAATCACGAGGATTAGGTATCCAATAGGCTCCATTACAATATAAATTATAGGATGGAATTGAAAAAGAATTAAAAAAAATTGTATTTATTTTCTTAATTTTAGAATTTAAGTAGTGTAATAATAACAATTGGACATAAAAACCTAACTCAAATTCGAAGCAATGATGGAGAATACATTCTACCATTGTCAAAAACAATGATTGGTAGTGATTGAAGCCTCCCTCATCCACATCATGCTAAGATACATTGCTCCATTTCCTTAGAACTCACCTTCTTCTCTTAATAAGTGTGATCGTAGTTTAGAAATAATGAACAAGCCCCATTTTTTTTTAAAATTCATAGACAGAGGAATACAAACGCTTAGGAACATGCAAGCATTATTAACGTGTGCACATTCCTAGAACGTGCATATGTTATTTTAAATATGACTTGTTGACCTAGTTGGAAAGTTTGTGTGGTTGTTTGGACAAGTCCAAGGCTAATGTAAAAGGAACACTTGCATGTTTTTAAGAATGTGGGTGCATTTCTGCATGAGCATCTTCCTCATATTCCCATTGCCACTTTTTTTCCCATCATCTTCATGCAAGGGCCCTTTCACAAGTCTTAATTAAGTTTATGGTAACCCAATGGTAATTAATCTTACAATGTTGTCAATTTGAAACATTACAAATTAAACTTTTACATATGTATCCCATAACAAATAAAACATTGTAATATTATCTAAATGGTATCATTGATAAATGTAATTATAAAGGAAATCGAAGGAGATTACCTTATGAACTCATCTCTTTTATCTAGCACCCCACCGTGGGAGTTTAGGGAGTGGAGATGACATTTTTTATGGAAAAGTGAGAGTTACAAAGGAACTTAGACAAGATTCTTCATTGTTCATAATGAGTAAGGGTTACAAAGAAGCTTAATAAGAATCTCCATTGTGCATAACTAGAAAGACAAGTTATTCACAAATTGCATTGTCCATGGATCAATATACTTTTATAGTAATCTACAGTTTATAATGGTAGTCCGATAAGAAAGTGATATGGAGATGTGGAACATGAAATCGAATATGTAGACATAGGATCTCAATCACTCATTAATTCATCAAAACTATGAAGATTTAATAAAACTTATCTCAAGTATTCTAGAGAATAAAGATAAAATATTAAAGAAAACCAATTAATTCCTTATGGCTTTTCTTAAAATCTGAACAACATTGTTTTCTATAATACACATAAATATTACAAAGAAATAAGACTTATATAATATTATTTAATAAGATGGAAAACATAAATAAATTTTAATTTTATTTTAACTGATATTTTTGTTTAAGCCATAATTAAAAGTTAAGACAAAGACAAGTATATTTTTATCAACTCAAAACTAAATAGAGTGTCAATGTTTTTGTGAACATTCCACGGATCGTAACCATCACTTAGATTGTTTTTTTGAATTAGTATCACCAAAAAATTACAAAAACCACATATAACATAAAATATTTCAAACAAAAAAATTTGTTTTGTAAATGCATATACAATGATCTTCGTAAAAATACATCAGACATGAAATACCTATAACATTCCATTGTTCTCCCACAAGAATATTGTGATTTTAAATTTTTTGGATATGTACAATGTTGACCAGCAAAATTTGTGTTCTGTGAAAACTGCATAGAAGTTAGAATCAGGTTATGGAAGAAGCACATGGTGATGCAAAGGGAGGGAACTACTCTACTTTTCATTTCCATGCCATGCATCCAGAGAGAGAGGGGTCATCTTTGAGTTTCAATGGTAATACAAAGAGTGTATGAAAATAAGTTTGAGTTTGTTGTTTCACCTGCAGCACTACAGTCTGCCATTGTCATAGGAAAACATTTTGTTCTTGGAAATGAAGATACATAGAAATCAAATTAAAATGAAATTATTTGAAAGTTAAAATGATGAGTGTGTATCGGGTGTAGTGTTATCAAGGTACCCTCCTACAATAATTGAATCAATTTTACAAAAATGAAAGGGATAGGAGGACTAAAACTTAGTTAAATGGATTAATGGGTGGTGTAGTTGGTTATCACGTAAGTCTCACACACTAAAAGTCCCCAGCCCAAACTTGGGCTCAGACATTTGGTTTTACCATTTTAAGGTACCCATCAGATCATACATCTTGTATTATTTTGTTCAACATTTTTCTGGAAGGGAACATTAAATAAACTAGTTAGCTTCCATCATGCATTGTATTCTCTTTTGACAAAATATTAAATTATGTAGTCATCTTCTTGTTTAAGTGCAACAAATTTTTTACAATGGGTCACAATGTCACCACTAAAACGCAACTAAAATACTTTCCACCTCTTCACTGTAAAATAATGAAATAATGAACCCACAATCACCTGATTAAAAGTCTGATGCCTTATCCATTAGGCCACGACTGCCACACATTTACTGTGTAACACCCTTGTTTCCCCCAGCCTATAATTAATCATAATTTATGATTTCCATGCAATGGATTGCAAATATTGTAAATGTGTTATTGTTTAATTGTAAACGTCGATAGTTGATTGATGGGTCAAGCCTTAAAGTATTTTCCATGATATCACTAGAGGAATGAGGGAAGGTTCTATTAAGTTAAAGGACCCCAAGCCACCTTGCGGAAATATTAATTAGAAACATTCATATTATTTTCCCTTAGCCTGGATAATAAGACAATTGAGTTAATGAGGATTGGTTGGTAGTTGAGAAACCAACCACCCCAATCAATGGAAGTATGGAGGGTTTTTAGAAGGGACAGGAAGCAGACAGCTAGAGGATAGTAGGAAAAAGAACCACGGGTCCCGGGGATTGACCCACGAGTTTCCTTCTGAAAAAAGAAATAGAAGGACAGGTCGAGAACCTACCTATGTCACGTGTGCAAGAAAAAGAACACAGAAAAGAGAGAGAGGGGATGGGAAGAGTGTGGGCCTCGAAGGAAAGGAGCTGCAGAAAGGAATGCATGAGTGTGTGCAATAGAAGAAAACTTGTAGAAGAGGGAGACCTGGAGCATATAAGACTAGAAACATGACCTGAGCTAAGAGGGCCACGAGCTTGATGCTAGGAAGGCATCTGATAAACCTAGAAGAGGCCTTAGTTAGGTGGGTGTAAGGAAAATCTCTACCAAGAGTAGAGTGAAGGAAAGTGACATTCAAACCTTGTTGAGAACCTGAGAGAGATTCCATAGTGGTATCATGGTTTGGCACGAGGGTGGCCATAATTTCTAAGAGTGAATGCATCTGAGCCTACGGTTGGGTGGAAAGGTGAACACCCACAATTAGTTGGTCGTCTATCAACTGTAATAGATAAGTATTTTATAGACTATGTGTAATTGAATTGAAATTAATGATTGAATGCTTGTACTTGTGCTATATATTTACATACTTGATTTATAGTGATGATTCTTATTGTATTGCAAACTCCTGTGTTTAAGTGATGATAGGATGGAAAGAACAGTGCATGCCTTGAACATTTGAATACAAGCGTTCTGTAATGTTCTGAGATAAAAAGAATGAACTTAATTTTATGATTCCCACATGCTATATATATATATATATATATATATATATTCATCGTTGTGATGGGAAATATGTGAAT
This sequence comes from Picea mariana, assembly GCA_032191745.1. NCBI lineage: Eukaryota > Viridiplantae > Streptophyta > Pinopsida > Pinales > Pinaceae > Picea > Picea mariana. The sequence continues at coordinate 18,977 of JASDQU010242125.1, forward strand.
GGAAACTAGGATCACAAGTTTATAGTTGAATGAAAGGGAAATAACCCAAAGAAAAATCCTTGAATCGTTTAAGTGCTTAATTCAGATGAAAAACCATATTTTGAGCTCGAAGGAATCACAATCGTTGGACCAGCAGAGTGAATAGATCTAGACCCTTTATCGGAGTAGGTTACCATGACTGCAGATAATGTACCCGAGTTAATCTGGATTGTTAATCATGGATTAACCCAGAATAAACCCTTGTCGTAGATCATGGTGGTCTCATTTAAGCGATATTTAGGGGAGATATAACGTCATCATGATGTACCATGCTAACCTAGAACACCAAAGTGTCCATAGCAAGATAGGTTTCAACTTGTAAATGACAACAAGTGTTTGGCCGGTGAGCCATAACACAAGTCCTTGGGTGAACGATGTCTTAGACCTTCGTTTTATCCTTGGATGTTGGACCAAAAGTTTCAAAGATCTCGACCATTGATCGGAGTACATTTGGGATGTGATCTTAGTCATTGATTGACATGGAGACCTATAATTGGTTGAGTTAATAGGGAGTGGGTCCCTTTCGAGTTTAAGGGTTGTAAAGGTAAGATGAATGGGCCTGTGATTCCTCCAACCCGTGAACCCGTCAAACTCACAAAATAAGCTAAGTGTTGAGACTCTTCGGACAGACTTATGAAGGGAAGAATTATGCATTCATGAGTCCACGAGTATGTGAGTCTACGTAGATGGAAACATAATGTAAGTGTTGATACTTTTCAGTCAGACTTATGAAAGGAAGAATTATGCATCCATGAGTTTGTGAGTCTGCATAGATGGAAAAGTAATCCAAGTGTTGAGAATTTTTTAGCGGACTTATGAAAGGAAGAATTATGAATTCATGAGTCTATGTAGATGGAAAATTAATCCAAGTGTTGAGACTTTTTGGGTGGAATCATGAAAGGAATAATTATGCATTCGCAATTCTGTAAGTCTGCGAGCCCACGTAGATGGAAAAATGACTAAGGGTTGAGGCTTTCGCACAATCTTATGAAGAGGAGGTATAGAATTATACATCCATATGTCCACAAGTTTTCATAGATGTAAAAGTGGCTAAGTGTCGAGACTCTTTGTACGGACTTATGAAGGGAAAGATTATGCATTCGTGAGTCTATGATTATGTGAGTCTGTGAATCCACATAGATGGGAAAATGGCTAATTGTATAGACCTTTCGGATGAACTTATGAAGGGGAGGTACAAAATTATGCGTCTATGAGTTTGTGAAGGAAAAAGAAGCTAAGTGTTGGTGGAGAGTTCATGAAGAGTATGAATATAGACCATGAGCCTGTAAGACCTCCACCCATGAGTCTATCAATACATTAAGGCGATTAGGATGCTATTAGGATGGAAAATTTCCATTACTAATGAGAGGACACACTTAGTGGGATTCCACTTTGGCAGGCTAGGATAGTACCATGTCATGAGCCGGGTGTTTCCATGTCAATTGGTATGAAAATGAAACATTATGTGGATGCCACGTGACAGTAAGAGAGATGTTATTTATGAAAAAACAAGAAATTTGAGAGGTCATATATTTCGTTCCAGAGATCAATTCTAAGTGAAATTACCAACCTTGGAAATATCTTGATGAACAAAAGAGGAGGGAGCTATGATAGAGAAGATTCAAGGTTTTTAAGAGAAGAAAAAATTTAATACCACATCCCTTAAAAAGGTACTTAGGGGGTTGGGTCTATTACAAAGTGGTATCAGAGCAGGTTACAATACTAGTCCTGGATGGGCCAGAGATTAGTCATGGGACCAGTACATCAAAATTTAGAGGAGCTTGTTGAAAGGTGTTTCTACCTTTAAAGGATTTTTCTTTATCTGCATGAGTCCCATGAGGACAAAGGACAACAGATTGAAATTGAACCTTGGAAACCCTAGATGAATTACAACAAGGAAATTATGTTGTCCCTTTTTCAAATTGACGACTACTCTTACACGAGTAGGAACATGTTAATAGACATTATTGGTAAAACATGAATGAAAATGGTAGAGGTGGAAAAAATCATGTTATACAGTTGCTTGAGTCCAGACAAGGGACATGAGCTATTTTGTTTTAATAAGTATAATATTGTCCATCTACTAGGGTATGGAGAGTATATTGTAATTAAAGATGGTTGATTATATAAGGGTTAATACCCTTATGGAAAATTCCTTGTGCTTAAAGGAAATAGGTATGGATTGATAGAATCTATAGAAATAATAATTATTTCCTTAATAAAAGATTAAACCTTGTATATGTGTACGATCCCTCATGATCATAGGATTGATGGAAAATGTGTTAGGTTAGTTTTATTTGACCTATAGTTAATGAAGAAAATGGTTGTTGGAGAATAACCCAGTTAAGCAATTAAAAAAAGGAGTCTTGTGGATTGTTGTTAGACCTCTCGGAAGAGGTAAATAGATATGAACACAAGAGAAAGTTTATGATGCTCATGGATATAATAAGAGAATCTGTATACCTATTAATCTAAGTACATGTTCATGCATGTGAATACAAATGGCAGATAGTCAGAATACATATGCACTGTAAGCATGGATAAGATACTTGTGACACAAGGATAGGTCAGAATGCATATGGAAAAGATTGAGCATGTGTATAACATGCATATAGGATTAGTATAGTCTGTTATTGGATGTAAAATATGGTGATGAAATGGATCATATGGTTAATGATGATCTGGGTATAGCAGCTTAAGTAAAATGTTGATGATATTGACTACATATTACCCTATGAGAATAAAGTACAAGGGTTAATGAATTGTTGATTCCAAATGGAGTAAAGGAAGTGTTAGGGCATTTCCAGATGACAAGTGGGTCAGACTGACATCCAGAGGTGGATGGTATCCATAAGAAAATGTCTTGGTGTGCTTAAGTTGTAGTGAGAGGGAATCTAGAAAAATGATTCCCTTGATAAAAACGCTTGTGGACTAAGAATGGTCTGAGGCATGAAGAAACGCTTAATAAGTTGTCATGTTGCCTGGGAAACTGTTGAAATTGACTAGATTGTATTTTTGGTTCGTTGCATTCTTCTATAGCATTTTAGGAAAGAGAGTTATCTTTTCGATGGTTGTCATATGAAAGGGGAACCATAGTTAATAATATGTTTGCAAGACTTGCCATGTGAATATAATCCTGTGAATGATTGTAAACTCTTAACAGAGAAAGAAACATGATGTTGAGTATTCCTATGAGACTTGTCACAAGAATTGTTGTAATATCTCTAGGAGAAAGGATATGTATGTTTGAAATTCCCATGTCTAATAAAGACATGGAAAAAGGTGCAATAGTGATCTTGCACGTTGAACATCCATAGATGTAAATGGATGCTTGAGTGCATGAATGGAATGCATTATAAGGTTTCCTAGTATGAAGGAAGAAATGCATAGGTTTGTGATACTATCCATGAGGATGGTTGTAAATTCTCTTTAAAAAGGAATGATAATAAGACCCAATAAATAGGAATGGATGAGGTAAAAAGGTGCAAGTGATGCACCTACATAAATGTAAATGTACATATACATACTTAAAGGTATGATATGAATGTCAGAATAAGTGAAATATGAGGCAAGATTTGTACTTGCTAGATCTAAATAATGCCATGGATGCATGGCTGACCCTATAATGGAAGGGTATAATTTGTCTTGCTGAAATAATAGCTTGAGGGGGATGTGTTCCCTTTTTCCTCAGGAAAAGATAGTATACATTGATGGTCATGAAAAATCATGAACCAATTAATTTCCAATAGAAAAGGAAATGAAATAATAAAGTGTCCCTATGGTGGACACCCACACTGTGTGCTAAGGCATGTGATTAAAGTACTATTAGCACTAAAAGTCACACTTTGACTACTAAAGTGTAATCTCAACACCCATCATAATTTAAAAGATAATTTTAGTTTTGAATAGGTGGATCAACAAGATGGATAAATAAAGGGAGAGGGAAGAAACCTGCAGATCAGTAGGGTACACCAATGGGCAATGGAGTCACAAACATTCTACTCATCGAAGGCACTAAAGATGCTCAACAAAAAACAAGATCATATGCTGATAGGTGGAAGAATGAAGAAGGAAAACATAAAATAGAATGTTCACTAAACAGAGATCCTCTCAATTTAATGAATCAACAAATACTTGAATATAAACAATGATTGATGGGAAAAATACAGCAGATCCTTTGTTTCTTAGGGATCCATAAATCATTGGCATCCTTTGATCCTCAAATCTGAAATATATTCAAATAAGAATATATATAAAAAAAATAATAACAATCTAAAATCACATCTCTCATGAGTCTCCAATAGAAGTAATGCTTACAATCATAAAGTTCCCACAGGCCTACAAATGAACACACACAGAGAAACTGCCTACTTCTACTCTCTCTAGCCTCTCTTGGCTCATGAATCCAACCCTCTCCAAGAGATATCTCCTTCCTTAAATAAAAAATATCATCCAAATATCCTTAGGAGTTCTAATCTCATCTCCTCCATTGGATTCTAAGCCTGGGAGATAGGTAGCAACAATCAAAGAGACAAAAATCCAACAAACTGCTAATTTTCAGGAATTTGTTGGAAGTCATTAATAAATGGTTTTCACCTCACTCCATGAGGCCTTTGATGGAGATAAAACTTAGGTGTAGGTGTCCCTTGACATCTAAATGGTCCTTGAGAATCCATTTGAATCCTCCTTGACAAGTGGAAAACTCCCAACAAGGAGAATATCCAAACCGTGACCGCTACAGGAAATTTCGTAGCGTCGTTGTAAAATAGTGTTGCACATTTGGTAGTGTCACTTATATGTCTAATATCTCTCTAACCATAACACATTTTGAAAAATTGAGAGAGTTTATTTTTATTTGGTATGCGATGAACCAAAGCCTCCTCCCGTTTTTAAAAATACCTTCCCATTTGTTCATAATATCTCTGTGTATAATATCTCTCTAACCATAACACATTTTGCAAAACAGAGAGAGGTTTTTGTCATTTGATATGTTATGAACAAAAACCTCTTTCATTTTTAAAAAATACCTTCCCATTTTTTCATAATCCAAATTTTAAGTTAGTCACTCAAAACTTGCAAAAGCATCGCGTCGTGGGTCCCACTGTGCAGAAGGGTCGCACCATGGGTCGTACTTTCCCTGAACACTTCAAAATTATAAGGATGAATGACACTTTAAAACTAAATTTGACCCTTTACAACCACATGTGACCCTTTACAAATTCTTGTGCTAACATAGGCTCCATGGGGAATAGAGACCTCCCTGTGAGGCTCTAAGAACTTTATAGTTTCAGTGCCTTATCCTAGGGCTGCTCCCAACCTTTAACCTTTGCAATTTTCTTTGATCTGTGACCTTCAACTAAAACCAAATGCAAATTGAAAACTGAAACTGACAAAATTTTTGAAAACGATGTTTGTCCAACAAGCTTATTGCACACACCTACTCTAATTATTGGGAAAATGAAGCAATCAAGTTACATGAAACAACCAATGAAGCCATTTCATCTTTTTTTCAATTGTTTGAAGCTTTGAAATGTGCTTCCTTAAGCACCAGAGATAATTCCTACTTAAAGGAACATCAAAGAAACATTTGGCAATACACTTTCCATTGAAGAAATCAGTGAGCCTAGGTTCACTTGTTGTTTGCAGACAGGTTGAAAATGGATCCTAAAAGACATCGTCAATACTTGCCCCTGCGACATTGCTTTGTGTAAAAAGGAAAAGTATTGCATTAGGTCCTTCCTCCACTGTGCTTGGTTGTTGCATTGCTTGTTGATTTTCTGGTTCATTCTCAATGCATATGGCCTTGGTCCACTCCTAGTCATGAGGAGTATTAGGAAAAAGGCTTAGGGATGCTTGTATTTCTTTCATTTCAACCTCTCTCATCTTCTCACATGGAATTTGATCTTAGCTGCTTGATGAAACTGAGCTTGTGTCTTCAAGAGGAATAGGGCACTGATAGGTCAGTTCATCCCAATTAGAAGTGCTTGAGAAACTACATTCTTATGTCTTATCTTCTGATTGTGAGGGATATTCATCATAGCTTGGCTTATGGTCCCAATTTCTCATTTTTTCACCTTCCAAACTTAGATTATCATATTTTTCTTCTTTTTCAACAAGAAAAATATGACATGAGGGATGAAACAAGCTATTTTTGCTTTGATGTAAAGGGTACTTATTTGATATAAGTTATTCAACTGACTATTCAGAGAAATCATCTTCATAATCATCATATAAAGGAAAATCAATGACTATTTGATTATTAATGGTTGAGGGGCTTAATACAATAGCTGGGACAGCTGGTTGTTCAGGGAAAACATCCTCATAGTCATCAAAACTTCAAAATCATGGCACACTGGTTCATTAACAATAGGAGGGATTACAACAACAACTGGTAAGCTATGAATTCGGTCATGATGAGCTACAACATTATCCTCATGATGAAATAACTCTAAACCTAATATGACCTCTTAACTTAAAGAATCGAGAAATTGAGGAGATAGGGAAATGATGGACTGTCCATATTGATATTTCTCTTGGAGACCTAGCTTTTGACATGAATGATGCATTTGTTCTTCAAATTTAGGAAAATCATCATGAAACTCATCATCTAAGTCCTGCTCTCTGCAATCATCCCCTTCATCAACACTGCTAGAGGAATCACTTGTTGAATCGTGAATATATGATGCATACCCCTCACAACAATTCTCAACAAGTCTTTCAACTGGATAAATTATCTTGCAATGAGAATAAAAAACATGATTAATGTCCTTCAAAGAGGAAATACTAGAAGAAGGGAGTGTTTTATACCATTGTCTCGCATAGCCTTCCAATGAATACATGAACATTTTAATCAATATATCTTCATGATGGATGTCAAGCTGTTGCATCAAAGCATGAAATTCATGAACATTCTCAACAGGGCTGCCATTCTCACCTTTGTAAAATATGGGCAGCAGATCTTGCCATTCATGAATTTGAGGCATAGGATGTGGATACCCATCTATGGCTGAGAAATTGAGTGGGGCAAACCTCCTGGATAGGATAGCCTCCATAGCCATTTAATTTATCTCATTCTAGTGGAGTCACCAATAGATTCTAAACAATGGATTCGCCATGGTGAATGTGCAGTCTTGAAGGTTTCCAACTTCAGTCACCATCTAAAGTTGGATTTGTGCAATGTCATTCTTCCCAAGGAGATTTTCAATCTGCTCAAATTCGTCCCCGGAAACGGTGTCAAAAATGTTAGAAATGAAAGTCACGCTTTGACTGCTAAAGTGTAAGCTCAACACCCATCAGAATGTAAAAGATAATTTTGGTTTTGAATAGGTGGATCACCAAGATGGAAAAATAAAAGGAGAGGGAAACAAAATGCATATCAATAGGCTACACCAATTGGCAATAGAATCACAAACATTTTACTCATCGAAGGCACTAAAGTTGCTCAACAGAAAACAATATTATATGTTGATAGGTGGAAGAATGAAGAAGGAAAACATAAGATAGAATGTTTACTAAAAATATATCCTCTCAATTTAATGAATCAACAAATACTTGAATATAAACAATGATTGATGGGAAAAATACAGCAGATCCTATGTTGCTTAGGGATCCATAAATCATTGGTAACCTTTTATCCTCAAATCTGCAATATATTCAAATAAGAAGATATATAATAAAAAATAATAATAACAATATGAAATCACAGCTCTCATGAGTCTCCAATATCAGTAATGCTTACAATCATAAAATTCCCACAGGCTTACAAATGAACACACACAAAGAAACTGCCTACTTCTACTCTCTCTAGCCTCTCTTGGCTCATGAATCCAACCCTCTCCAAGAGATATCTCCTTCCTTAAATAGAAAATAGCATCCAAATATCCTTAGGAGGTCGAATACCATCTTCTCCATTGGATTCTAAGCCTTGTATATAGATGGCAACAATCAAAGAGACAAAAATCCAACAAACTGCTAATTTTCAGGAATTTGTTGGAAGTCATTAATAAATGGTTTCCACCTCACTACATGAGGCCTATGATGGAGCTAAAACTTAGGTGCAGGTGTCCCTTGACATATAACTGATCCGATAATTCATTTGAATCCTCCTTGATAGGTGGCAACCTCCCAACAAGGCGAATATCCAAACCGTGACTGCTACAGGAAATTTTGTAGCGCCGTTGTAAAACAATTCTGCACATTCAGTAGAACCACTTATATGTCTAATATCTCTCTAATCATAACACATTTTGAAAAACTGAGAGAGGTTATTGTTATTTGGTATTCTATGAACAAAAAAGTCCTCCCGTTTTTACAAATACCTTCTCATTTGTTCATAATCCAAGTTTTAATTTAGTCACTCATAAATTGCAAAAGCGGTGTGTTGTGGGTCACACTGCGCAGAAGGGTCTCACTCTATGTCTAATATCTCTCTAACCATAACACATTTTGAAAAACGGAGAGAGGTTTTTTTTATTTGATATGTTATTAACAAAAACCTCCTCCATTTTTCAGAAATACCTTCCCATTTGTTCATAATCAAATTTTTAAGTTAGTCACTCAAAAATTGCATAAGCGTTGTGCCATGGGTCACACTGTGCAGAAGGGTCGCACCGTGGGTTGCACTTTCCCTGAACACTTCAAAATTATAAGGATGAATTACCCTTTAAAACTACATGTGATCCTTTACAAATTCTTGTGCTAACAAGTACAATGAATGCAAATTGATGGAATAAATGTGCATTTGTGAGTGCACAATCTAAATGCATAATAAAGATGCATGTTGATAATTCCTCATGGAAAATCAAGTAAAAATCTAAGATGAAAAATTTAAGGCTAACTCAAGAATTGAGGTCATGTAAGACCATTTGGATATGCAACCAAATAGTTGCATGTTGAAGAGGTTCATGTCGGGGAAATGTGTAAAGAATTATGTCAAGAGAATAGAGATATAACCTTAATGATTACTGAGAATTGGATAGCGGGTTGCAAAACCTATTTATATAATAATCTTGGATTACATTTTAAAATAGCATGCATGAGTACCAATACATGCAGATGAAGTAGGACCAATCTTATCTCTAGTTGGGAAATGTGTGAAGTGCACAAGTTCATGATTCATTGTGAACAAGAAAATTGTTGATGTATCATGTTGAATTATCCAAGAAGGTCAGGGTGAACATGACTAAGACTGCTCAAGAGATAGAAAAAGAATATATCAGGAGGGATAAATTGTAAAAGAAAAGAAGGAGAAAGTGATTAATACTTCTCTCACTATGAAACTATGAACAATAAGACATAGTTGTATGTTTAAAAAGGGAAACTGTGAAAATAAGTACATCTAGTAACTAAAAGATACAATATCGAATGTGTTTAAATGAATGATATTGGTTAAGCTATAATGTGTGAAGGAAATGAGGCCTTGAAATTAATTCAGCTAGGATGAAAATTCCCTGATGGGAGAATCTCTTAACTTCTTTCTTGTCGTCTATTACATTTCTCTGGGAAGATAAACTGATATGCTAATAAAGGTAGATATTTTGGCATGAGAATGTTGAGAGTTGCAGGTGAAATTTGATTGTGGTTGCACTCATGAAAACATTGAGGACAATTTCATGGAGTGCATATAGATATGCTAAGGTGTATATGAAAATGTTTTACTGAAATAGATGTTATGGTACATGCATCTGATTTTATATGACAACTAATGTGAAATGTGAAGGTGTTGATGTATGTCATATGTAGAAAAGATTGGAATTGTTAGGGAAGGACAACTTCCAATAGTAAAAACCTCAGATAGAGGTGAATGCAAGAAGGTTGTTGATAAAATAAAAATATGAAAGGGATTTTAGAAGTCCCCAGGAAGCACCACTGAAGAGGTAATATCAAAGAAGGCGTTGGCAGCCAGAATAGGTATAAATATTTCATGCCCATGTGACATGAGAAGTAAAAGGGATTTGGGTAATAATCTCTTCTAAAATAGTCTATGTTTGATGGCATGCATGTGATATGAATGGTTTTTGTATTCCATTTATACCCAAGTGGGGTATGATTCAGGGAGAAGAACTTGGATGGTGGAGGTGTGAACCTCTGACAACCAAGGATGATTGAAATCCTTTGAAAAACGCATGAACAAATATATACCATTAATACATTGCCCAATAAAGGAGTGATTGGGAAAAATAGTTCTCAAAGATGACACGATGATGTAATATGTTAAGGAAATGCATGTTTGCATGAGAGGGTAGGTAATGGAATAACCATTATGGAAGGAGGACCTGCCAATACTCTATTGAAGTTGTAGCATGCTAAAGAGATAAATTGGGTGGTCATGGATGTTGGCACCCTGGTTACCAATGAAGAAAGAATTCTTGAATGCATTCATGTAAAACTTTTAGTTTGATGTATGTTGATTTGAGGTCATGATCAGATGAAGAAGGAAAACAAAGTCCTAATGTAATAATAAATATATATAAAGAAACCATATGGTAAAAGGTTGGTTGATTTCCAATCTACCAAGGAAAAGTGCCTAATATGATAAGTAATAATATCAATATCAATATAAGGGTGCATTGTGTGTGAATGTGGCCATGGATATTTGCACATTGATTAGATTCATTTTGATGTTTGATTGCATTTTGAAAGGAATGGTATTTCCTTTTTTAATAAATGAAATTGATTGTTAGTATGCACATCTCTGAAATTTTTTGTGAACCACTACAAGTGTGCAATGAAAATATAAGGTGCATATGAACTAACAATTTGTTAGTTGATTGAAGAGGAAATTGCAGGAAGAAAGGTATTGGATGTGGAAGTGTTGTAATTCCATGAAGAATACTAAAGTTTGTTGATTATAAAAGAGCCAAACTACTATGAGAAAGAGATCTCATGCTTGTGAATCTAGTTTTGTGTGGAATGGATCTAAAAATGAAAATGTGAAATTAGAAATCTGTGGATAACAGATTTGAAAATTTTGATAAATTGATGATAATAACTCATGGATTACGGTTTACATGTGATATAGGTGAGATAAAAGATATATCATAAGGGACAGAGGACGATTTTCAATCTGGAAAGCATGGTAACAGACTACTATTGTGACATGACAACCCTGTGATAAGCCATGATCCCCATGGAATGATGCATTGTGGTGACACATGTTGAAGGGACACTTTCAGTAGAAAAAGCGTGAGGGATGCCTTAGTTGTAAGACTCAAGGAGGTCTCGATAATTATTATTCTTTGAATAAAACCCTACCAAGGAAAGATGGATCAGCCAAGCGACTACATAGCAGAAAAGGGGATGCCTGAGCCTAGGCCTCGAGGGTGAGTGACCGCAAGGAAGAGGAGACTCCAACAGTTTTTGTAATGTGTTGATTTTGATCATGCACACAATGGTTATGTCAAGGAAAGAAGTCAACCAAGTTAAAGAGACAACCATATGGATGCATATCCATGAACTGCATAAATAAGAATTATGCTAACTTGTGAATATTTCCACTTGAATTTAAACAACAATAAAAAAACATTCATGAAATGATAACTAATATGCTTGTTATTGAAATTTGTTGTAGGCATGTGGTAAATTGCAAGAGTGTGATAAAGGACCAAACCAAGAAAAGGAAAATGATGTTGAAGTGGTTGAAAGATGAAGTCATGGAAGGTGTTGTTGATAAGAACACCAAGGACATTATTCATTTAAGGGGGAGGGGATTGTAACACCCATGTTTCCCCCAACCTGCAATTAATCATAATTTATGATTGTCATGGAATAGCTTGCAAATATTGTAAATGTATTATTGTTTGATTGTAAACAATGATAATTGATTGATGGGTGAATCCTTAAAGTATTGACCATGATATCACTAGAGTAATGAGGGGAGGCTCTATTAAGTTAAAGGACCCCAAGCCACCTTGCGGAAATATTAATTAGAAACATTCATGTTATTTTCCTTTAGACTGGATAAAAAGACAAGTCAGTTAATGAGGAGGGGGTGGTATTTGAACAATCAACCACCCCAATGAATGGAAGTATGGAGGGTTGTCAGAAGGGACAGGAATCCATGATCTAGAGGATAATAGGAAAGTTCACCATGGGTCCCCAGGATTGATCCATGAGTTTCCTTCTGATAGAAGAAACATAAGGATAGATTGAGAACCTTCCTAAGTCATGTGTGCAAGAAAAATCACACAAAAAAGAGAGATATGGGATAGAAAGAGTACGGGCCTCGGAGGAAAGGAGCTACGGAAAGGAATGCATGAGTGCGTCCAATAAAGAGAATACAAAACCTATAGAAGAGAGAGAGATGGAGCATAAAATAATGGAAACATGACTTGAGCTAAGATGGTCATGATATTGATGTTGGGAAGGCATCTGATAAACCTCAAAGAGGCTTGGGCTAGTTGGGTGTAAGGAAAATATCTACCAAGAGTAGAGTGAAGGAGAGTGACCTTCAAACCCTACTAAGAACCTAAGAGAGATTCCCTAGTGGTATCATGGCTTGGCATGAGGGTGGCCAGAATTTCTAAGAGTGAATGCATATGATCCTATGGTTGGGTGGAAAGGAGAACACCCACAGTCAGTTGGTCGGATATCAACTGTAATACATAAGTATTTCATAGTCTCTATGTAATTTAATTGAAATGCATGATTGAATGCGTGTACTTGTGCTATACATATACATACTTGATTTATAGTGATTATGTTTATTGTATTGGAAACTCTTGCATTTAAGTGATGGTAGGATGGCAATAATGGTGCATGCCCTACACAATTGAATACAAGCATTCTATAATGTTCTGAGATAAAAAGAATGAACTTAATTTTATGATTCTCGCATGCTCAANATATATATATATATATATATATATATATATATATATATATATATATATATATATCGTTGTGATGGGAAATCTGTGAATGGAAATTAGGATGATAAGTTAATAGTTGAATGTAAGGGAAAAAACCCAAAGAAAAATCCTTGAATTGTCCAAGTCCTGAATTTGGATGAAAAACCATATTTTGAGCTTGAAGGAATCACAGGTGTTGGATCGACGGAGCGAACAGATCTTGACCCTTTATTGAAGCAGGTAACCATGCTCGTAGAGAATGTACCCGAGTTAATCTACATCATTAATCAAGGATTAACCTAAAATTAACTTATGTCATAGATCATTGTGGTCTCGTTTAAGAAATATTTGGGGGAGAGGTAACGTCAGCGTGATGTACCATGCTGACCTGGAACGACAACGTGCCCATACAATGATAGGTGTCATCTTGTAAATGGAAACAAGTATTTGGTCGGTGGGCCCTAGCACAGGCCCTTAGGTGAACTATGTATTAAACATCCATTTTAGCCTTAGATGTAGGACCAAAAGTTTGGAAGATATTGACCATTGATCAGAGTACATCTGGGATGTGATCTCAGATGTTGATCAATGTGGAGGCCTATAATTGGTCGTGGTAGTAAGGAATGGGTCCATGCCGAGTTTAAGGGTTGGAAAGATGATATGAATGGGTCTACGAGTCCGCCAACCCACGAACCCGTCAAACTCACAAAATATGCTAAGTGTTGAGACTCTTCGGATGGATTTATGAAGGGAATAATTATGCATTCATGAGTCTACGAGTCTGCGTACATGGAAAAATAATATAAGTGTTGAGACTTTTCGGGTGGACTTATGAAAGGAAGAATTATGCATTCATGAGTCTTAGATTATGTGAGTCTGTGAGTCCACGTCGATGGAAAAGTAATATAAGTGTTGAGACTTTTTGGGTGGACCTATGAAAGGAAGAATTATGAATTCGTGAGTCTGTGAGTCCACGAGTCTGCATAGATGGAAAAGTAATCTAAGTTTTGAGACTTTTCAGGCAGACTTATGAAAGGAAGAATTATGCATTCGCGAGTCTGTAATTATGTGAGCCCATGTAGATGGAAAATTGAATAAGTGTTGAGGATTTCGGATAATATTATGAAGAGGTATAGAATTTTATGTCTTCAAGTCCACGAGTCTGTGTAGATGGAAAATTGGCTAAGTTTTGAGACTCTTCGGACGAAAGTATGAAGGGAAGGATTATGCATTCATGATTCTATGAGTCTACATAGATGGAAAAATGGCTAAGTGTTGAGACCTTTCGGATGGACTTATGAATGGGAGGTACAAAATTATGCATCTACGATTTCGTGAAGGAAAAATAAGATAAGTGTTGGTGATGGGTTCATGAAGAGTATGAATATAGACCATGAGTCTGCAAGACCGCCGCCCGTGAGTCTGTGAATACAATAAGGTGACTAGGGTGCCACTAGAATGGCAGATGTCCATTACTAACAAGAGGACAAGCTAAGTGGGATTCCATCGTGGTAGGCTAGGCTAGTTCCACGTCAGGACCTGGGTGTTTCCACGTCAGCTAGCACGGAAAATGAAATGTTACGTGGATTCCACATGATAGTAAGAGAGATGTTGTTTATGAAAAACCAATAACTTTGGGAGGTCATAGCTTTCATTTTAGAGATCAATTCTGATAAAAATTATTGACCTTGGAAATCTCTTAACGAGCAGAAGAGGAGGGAGATATGATAGAGAAGATTCAAGGGTTTTAAAAGAAGAAAAAATTTAATACCCCATCCCTTAAAAAGATACTTAGGGGCTCAAATATATTACAAAGTGGTATCAGAGAAGGTTACAACACTAGACCTGGATGGGCCAAAGATTAGTCATGGGACTAGTATATCAAAATTTAGAGGATCATGTTGAAAGGTGTTTCTACCTTTAAAGGATTGCTCTTTATCTGCACGAGTCCCTTAAGGATGGAAGATAGCAGATTAAAATTGCACCTTGGAAACCTTGGGTGAATTGCAGCAAGGAAAATTATATTGTCCCTTTGTCAAATTGATGACTACTCTTACACGAGTTGGAATATTTCGATAGGCATTATTGGTAAAATCTGAATGAAAATGGCATAGGTGGCAAAGATTCTTCTATGCAGCTGCATGAGTCCAGACAAGGGACATGAGTTGGGTTGTTTTAATAAGTATAATAATGTCCATATGCTAGGGTAGGCAGAGTGTCTTGTAATTAAATATGGTTGATTATATAAGGGTTAAGACCATTATGGAAAATTCCTTGTTCTTAAAGGGAATTGGTATGGATTGATGGAATCCGTAGCAGTAACAATTATTTCCTTAATAAAACATTAAACCTTGTATATGTGTATGACCCCTCACAATCAGAGGATTGATGGAAAATGTGTAAGGTCAGTTTTATTTGACCTATAGTGAATGAATAAAATGGTTGTTGGAGAATAACCCAATTAAGCAATTAAAAAAAAGAGTCTTGTGGATTGTTGCTAGACCTCCTGGGAGAGGTAAATAGATATGAACACATGAGAAATTTTATGATTCTCACGGCTATAATAAGAGAATGTGTATACCTATTAATATAAGAACATATATGTGCATGTGAATAAAGATGGCAGACACTTTGAATGTATCTTCATTGTAAGCATGGATAAGATACTTGGGGCATGAGGATATGTCAGAATGTGTATGGAAACGATTGAGAATGCGTATAACATGCATATAGGATTATTATAGTCTATTATTGGATGTAAAATATGGTGATGACATGGATCATATGGTTAATGACGATTTGGGTATAGCAACTTAAGAAAAATTATGGTGATATTTACTACATATTTCCCTATGAGAATAAAGTAGAACGGTTAATGAATTGTTGATTATGAATGGAGTAAATGAAGTGATGGGGCATCTCTAGACAACCAATGGGTCAGAATGACATCTAGAGGTGGATGATAGCCATAAGAATATGTCTTGGCGTGCTTAAGTTGTAGTGAGAGGGAATATGAAAAAAGGATTCCCTTGATAAAAACGTTTGTGGACCAAGAATGGTCTAAGTCATGAAGAAAAGATTGATAAGTTGTCATGTTTTCTGGGGCACTGTTGAAATTTCTCAAATTGTATATTTGGGTTGTTGCATACTTCTATAGAAGTTTAGGAAAGAGTGTTATATTTCTAGTGGTTGTCATATGAAATGGGAAGCATAGTTACGAATATGTTTGCGAGACTTTCCATGTGAATATAATGTGAATGATTGTAAACTCTCAACAGAGAGGGAAATATGGTGTCGAGTATTCCTATGAGACTTTTCATAAGAATGGTTGTAATATACTTTGGAGGAAATATATGGATGTTTTAAATTCCCATGTGTAAGAAAAACATGGAAAAAGGTGCAATAGTGAGCTTGCACGTTGAACATCCATAGATGTAAATGGATGCTTGAGTGCATGAATGGAATGCATTATAAGGTTACCTAAAAATGAATAGGTTTGTGAGACTATCCATGAGGATGGTAGTAAATTATCTTTAAAGAAGAATGATAATAAGACCCAATAAATAGGAATGAATTAGGTAAAAAGGTGCAAGTGATGCACCTACATATATGTAAGTGTACATATACATACTTAAAAGTATGATATGAATGTCGGAATAAGTGAAATATGAGGCAATATTTGTACTTGATAGATCTAAATAATGCCATGGATGCATGGTTGACCCTATAATGGAAGGGCATGATTTGTCTTGCTGAAATAATAGCTTGAGGGGGATATGTTCCCTTTTTCCTTAGGAAAAGCTAGTATACATTGATGGAAAGGTAAATGAGTAGGAATGCTCTATTTCCATTCTAAAAGGAATCAAGATTATGTTTTTAAAGATTGCATATGAATGGTCATGAACATTCATGAAACAATTAATTTCCAATAGATAAGGAAATGAAACAATAAAGTGTTCCTATGGTGGACGCCCACACTGTGTGCTAAGGCAAGCGATTCAAGTACAATGAATGCAAATCGATGGAATAAATGTGCATGTGTGAGTGCACAATCTAAATGCATAATAAAGATGAATGTTGATAATTCCTCATGGAATATTAGGTAAGAATATGAGATGACAAAGATGAGGCAAACTAAATAATTGAGGTCATGTAAGATTGTTTGGATATGCAACCAAAGAGTTGCATGTTATAGAGGTTCATGTGGGGGAACTGTGTAAAGAACCTTGCCAGGAGAACAGATCTATAACCTCAATGACTATTGAGAATTGGAAAAGGGGTTGAAAAACCTATTTATATAAGAATAATGGATTGCATTTTAAAATATCGTGAATGAGTACCAAGACATGCAGACGAAGGAGGACCACTCTGGTCTCTGGTTGGTAAATGTATGGAGTGCACAAGTTCATCATTCATTGTGAACAAGAAAATTGTTGATGTAGCATGTTGAATTATCCAAGACAGTCAAGTTGAACATGACAAATACTTCTCAAGAGATAGAAAAAGCATATCCAAAGAGGGATAAATTGTAAAAGCAAAGAAAGAGAAAGTAATTAATACTTCTCTCACTATGAAACTCTAAACAATAAGACATAGTTGTATACTTAAGAAGGAAAACTGTGAAAATAAGTATCGCTAGTAACTAAAAGATACAATACTAAATGTGTTTAAATGAATGAGCTTGGTTAAGCTGTTAGTCTCCAATTTTGACTATATTTTTGCCAACATCATGTCAGATATACCCCCATTTTCATATCTAGTATCATTTCCTCCTGGCCTTGCCATGACACATTTGACATCCTTTTACCCTAAATGGAGCTATTCAAGGTATTCCTATGATTCAAGTTATTTTTAATGTATTTTGATATTTTAAACTAATATTGATACTAACGTGACATGAGTTAGGTACTTGTTCCCTTGAAACAGACTTATCAGTACCAGGTACCGGCTCGCACTTAGTGGAGATGTCAAATATTTGCACGACATGGCCAGATTGGATTGACAGTCTGATTCATATGATTGATTGAGTCATAACTCAATGTGATGACTCAAAGCGAGATTGTAGAATTGTTTTATTAAGATGCTTTATGATCCATGCTTCTTGACACTGCGTGTCATGAAGCTGTGAAATTAGTTTTAACTGACTATGAGTCATTTTCAAATCTAAGATTCGCTTAGATTAATGCACCTATGTTCAAGACTATTTTGGGAGGATCTATATAAAATGAGATCACTCTCAAGTAACGTTGGTTATGATATGTTATGTGATGTGATTTTTGATAATACAATTTGCTATGCGTTATGTCATTCTCTGTTAAATGATTTGAGTTTGTTTTTGAGTTATGGAGCGTGAGGTATGAAATAGTTATGCATGGAATAATCTGAGTAGCTCTGGTTTCATTTTAGGGTGATTGCACCTCTTGGTTGGGCCCACCAACAGGTTCAATTCGTTGTCTCCTTTCCACAGTATAGTTAGTTTATTTTTAGTTCTAGAATTTGCATGTGAGTTAGTTTTTCATTTGAAGTTACTCTGCTAAATTCTGGCTTAGTTATTTTATGTTAGTTCATTCCCAGCTTGATATTATCTTGTAGATCGTTGAATGTTGGAATGAGTTATTTTCCATTGTAGAATTTGAAGAATGAACCAAGTACTTAATCTAGATTTGCTCGGTTTTCTAGTTGCCAGTTTGATCATGATTTAAAGATAATTTGAGTTTAGACTTACTCTGTTTTGTTAGGATAGCTAGCTTATGGTCTGATTAAAGGAAGCTTCCAATACTTGTAGGGTAAAATAGGACATTTATTAGTTTCACCTTTGTTAGATTTAGAACTGCTTGATACTTAGATTAAATAAGAGGTCTTTAAAATGTTTTCTCTTTTATGGTTTAGATAGATATTTTGATGATTAGATGTTTAAAATAATGGTAAATAGTCTTGGGTGATTTCTTTAGATTAGGAATGGAAATACCTTTGCTTAACTAAGAACTGTTTCCATTTGATTAATTAGGCAAGATATGATTAGTTTTAAGATAATCATTAGGATTCAGTTTCTAAGAGTAAGTTTGTGCTTTCTTCTCAGAATAACCTTTAGGTAGGAATTAGAATCTTACCAGCACATATAGTGTAGCAGCTCTAAGTTCACTTACCCTAGTTTGACAATTTAGTGTTTTCAGGTAATTAAAATCTTTAATACAACAGCCTGACATTTTTGGCGTCGTTGTTGGGGAGTTGTTTAGAAGGTAAGTTAGATAAATGTTTTGGTTATTTTCTTAAAATGTATTTGGTTTGGTGTGGTATGTTAGCAGGTTGACGAAAGAAGAGCTATGAAACAAAGGGTGAGAACCGACACATCTGTTATCACAGGTTCCTCTTAAACTCAATCTTAGTTTTTCTTTTATCTAGTATGTTTTCATGAGAAATAGAGATCATAGAGGTAGATTTAGGGGAAACTCAAAACAACAAAAAGAAGAAACCTCCACCCAAAAAGAAATAGAAACTGAGACTGGAACTTTGGTTGAGGAAACCATAGAACAAAACATAGAACCAGGAAACACCACATACCAACAAATTCAAATTCTTGGTGATCCAAACTCGGTTGACACAGTTAATCCAGAAGAAGTGCAAGCTATTTTCAGGAACCCTGACACTATAGTTTCACAAATAACAACTACAATTGTTGAATCAAAGGTAATAGGATCCTCAAAAGAACCAATAGGAGATAGTAATTCTGTCAAAAAGAATCCAGAGAGGTGGGATTTCACACCCTCACCAAAGAAAGATCAGATTGCATATACAATTTTTGGTAATCCTTTTAACATGGCAGAAAGAGGGAGAGAATTGGATAGAAGAGAAAGAGGAGAAATTCATGTTGAAAATGAAGAAGAAGAACAAGTAGAGACTGAGCTAAGACCAGAAACCACCTTTGGGTTTCCTATTTTGGATTTAGTCCAGAATGTCAATATGAAAAATATCCCACCTTCGGCACTACCAACCTTTTATGGGAAAAGTAGTGAAGACCCAGATGTCTTTCTTTTTGAGTTTGATATCCTATGCAGGAGTTATAACTATCTCCAGGATGCACATAAGCTGAAGTTGTTTTCTGCTACCCTAAAAGATTCTGCA
This sequence comes from Picea mariana, assembly GCA_032191745.1. Lineage (NCBI taxonomy): Eukaryota > Viridiplantae > Streptophyta > Pinopsida > Pinales > Pinaceae > Picea > Picea mariana. The sequence continues at coordinate 38,986 of JASDQU010242125.1, forward strand.
TTACGTTGGTTCATGAGTTTAGGAGAGTACAACATTAGATCTTGGGAAGATATGAAGGCAAAATTTTTAAAGAAGTACCAAGACTATTGTAGACCCAAGGATTCTCGAAATGATATTTTTAAAATGAAACAACAAGATGAAGAGAGCCTTGAAGATTTCTTAGAAAGATTTACATATACTCTTCAAAAATCCAAATATAATGATCTCCAAGATGAAGCAATCAAGACTCTTTTCTTAAAAGGGGTTTCAGATGAATACATTGACACTCTAAACTTAATGGATTTAGGAGACATTTATTAGAAATACTTTGAAGCACTCAATGAACTATGTAGAACTTACTCGAGAAGTAGGGGGAAAACTACAAAAAGTGTGAGAGAACCTGTCAACAAAAACACCAAAGTACCCACATCTGGTGGAGTTACTAGAATTGAATTGGGAAACCTCTTGGAAAATTTTAAAACAGACATTTTAGGAACGATTGGCTCTCAGTTAGACACTCTAAAGATTAAGAAAAAGTAGGAAGAGGAAAACCCTGTATTAAGCATATTCTACCCAAAATGCAGAAAAAGGCATCCTTTACGAGAATGTCCTTTGGACAATGTTTCTGTATGTGCAATATGTACTAAAAATCATAAAATAGAGGATTGTCCATCCTTACTAGGATTGCAAGCTATATTCAAAGGAGGGGAATCTCCAGGGACTCCATCTGCACCTAAGAGGCCTTGGAAACCTAGGAACTCGAATATGTATCAAGAACCATCCCCACAACCTTCCGGCTACTATCCACCCTTCTTTCAACAACAACAACATCCATGGAACTGGCCAAATTGGTCTCCGCAAAATGTCCCTGCTCAACCTTGGTACCAAGGATGGAGAGAACATAATTATGGAAATAACCAACAACAACATGCGGTACCAATTCCCCAGAATCCATGTACTCAATACCCTCCAAACATGCATCAACTATTGCCTGGTTTTACTCCACCTCCTTTACCACCCATTCAACAAACTCCTCAGCAGCCTCAGAATCCACCTCGTCCCACCATATTACTCGCTCAACCCATTCCAAATCCTAACAACAGGCCACCTCTGCCACTCCATAGTGTTGATTTTCAAAACTACCCAGCTTACACCATAAACCCCCTTTCCATACAAGAAATACAGTTAAGATCTGGGAAAACTTTAAATAAAACTCAGCCTGTAACAAGAACAGCACCAAAGGTAATTATCCAAGAACAGGAAGAAGAACCTGTAGATGATTTATCAAACGGGGCATCTTTGAAAGATGTCATCATTCCAAAGAATAAAGTATCTGAATCACAGCATAACATACAAACTCAGGTTCCCCGAACACCTCCTTTTCCTGAGAGGTTGCTCATTGAAAAACCAATTGTTCAATATGAGTTTGACATCATGAATGAACTAAAAAATGTTTGTGTTAAGATTCCATTGTTACAAGCGATCAGAGATGTTCCAATCTACTCCAAGACCATTAAAGAACTCTGCATTAAGAAACCAGGTCGAAAACAGAAAGATCCACCCACGATACACCTAGTAGGCCAGTTACGAATTGTATTTTTGAAGATCCTAAGATTGTGAAGTATGCCAACCCCGGGAACCCAATAGTTTCAATTACTATCAACAATGTTTATATTGGTAACACTTTAGTCAACTTAGGTGCAGCCATTAATATAATGACTATCAATACAGTTGAACTGTTGCAACTAAGTCAATTCCTTCGCCCTACCCCTACGGTTCCTAAACTTGCTAACAGAACAACTATAAAACCTGTTGGGGTCCTCGATGACATTCTTGTTACATTAGATTCGTGGGAATATCCTGTCGATTTCATGATTATTCATTCAAAGGATCCCACGAAAGGTCATCCAATCATTTTAGGGAGACCTTGGTTGGCTACGGCCAATGCTTTCATAGGATGTCGTGGTCATGGGGATATGTTCATCTCAAATGGCATTTCTTCACAGAAGCTTACTCTTTTTCCACATGCTCAACCGGTTACAGAAGAATTATGGTGGCTAAAATGTCCCTATCACGAGAATGATGAGGAAGAATCTTTATTCTCTGTTGATGAATTTCACGCACTACAAGAACCAACAGAGGATGATATTTTAAGCCAATTTCTTTCTGTGACAGAAAATGTCGAGTTTCCACAAACATATTTTCAATATGATCAAATTTTCAAAGAGGAATTTCAAGAACGAAGTGAGTCATTTTTCTCATTTTCGCCATCTATGGTTTTCACCATTGATGAGCATCCGGGGTCATATACCATTCCAGTAGAACTTAGCCCAGGAAAATGTCTATACATCAATTCTGAATTAAGTCTCAGCCAACAGGAACAGTTAACAAATCATTTGAAAGAACAGTCAGGAGTATTTGCATGGGAGTACACTGATATGAGAGGAGTGCATCCTGACACCTGTATTCACCACATATATATCCAACCAGAGATAAACCCAATAATACAACCACAAAGGCGTATGAATCCAATCCTAAAAGATTTTGTGAAAGAAGAGTTACATAAATTATTAAACGCAGGATTCATTTATACAATTTCTGACAGCAAGTGGGTTTCACCTCTTGTTGTGGTACCTAAGAAAATGACAGGGAAATGGAGAATGTGTGTAGACTTTAAGGAGTTGAACAAGACAACCCTGAAGGACTACTTTCCCTTGCCTTTTATAGATCGGGTCTTGGATACCTTGGCTGGAAAAAGATACTTTTCCTTTCTCGATGGATATAGTGGATACAATTAGATTCAAATTACTCTTGAAGACCAGGAAAAAACAACATTCATGTGTCCTTGGGGCACTTATGCTTATAAAGTGCTACATTTTGGACTATGCAATGCTCCTGCTACATTTCAAAGAGCAGTCCTTGGGATTTTTGCTGACTTAATTCATGATTGTGTGGAAGTGTACATGGACGGTTTTACTATTTATGGTAATACCTTCGAAGAAGCCTTAAGTAATCTTGAGAAAGTCTTGATTCACTATCAGGAATCAAATTTATCCCTTAGTCACGAAAAATGTAAAATGCTATTAACTGAGGGAATAGTGTTGGGTCATCATTTGTCTGCAGAAGGAATTAAAGTTGATCCAACTAAAATTGAAGTAATAGTTAAGCTTTCCTCTCCGAAAACCCAAAAAGATGTGCGAGGTTTTTTGGGACATGTTGGATATTATCGTCGATTTATTGAAAACTTTACAAAGATAACCAGCCCCATGTTTAAACTGTTAGCAAAGGATGCAGAATTTTGTTGGGATAACAATTGTCAAAATGCTTTTGAAAATTTGAAAGCAAAATTGTCCATGGCACCTATTCTAAGAGGAACAAATTGGTCCCTTCCTTTCCATATTTCAACTGATTCCTCAGACACGGCTTTAGGAGGAGTGCTTGGACAAAAAGAAAACCAACAAAACTATGCAATTTACTTCACTAGAAAAAACCTTACTCCCCCTGAATTGAACTACACTGTAACAAAGAAGGAATTTTTGGTTGTAGTTCATGCCCTTAACAAATTTCGTCATTACATCACTGGATATGAGGTTTTTGTACATACCGACCATTCTGCTATCATATTTTTGATGAACAAACTAGTTACTACCGGAAGAATCACACGATGGATTTTGCTACTTCAAGAATTTAACATCACTATAGTTGATTGGCCAAGAAAAGAAAATGTGGTTGCGGATTTTCTTTCTCGCATTCCTCAAGACAGTAATGACATTCCAGTGAATGATAATTTCCATGATGAAAATCCATTTGCAGTAGCTGTTAAGACCCCTTGGTTTGCAGATACAGCAAATTACTTAGCTACAGGGAGACTGCCAGCTCATTTGTCATCACCACAAAAGAAAAGAATTGTCCAGCAAAGTGCTTATTATTCTTGGATAGGAAGTGATATTTTCTATACAAGTCCTGATATGATCATTAGGAGATGCGTTCAGGAAGATGAGATTCCCGATATCCTTCAGGCCTATCATGACGGGCCATGTGGAGGACATTTCTCTGGTAAGAGAACGACATATAAAGTCTTACAATCAGGATATTATTGGTCGACATTGTTTAAAGATGCAACAAAATATGTAAGAAGCTGCAATAGTTGTCGGAGGATGGGAAGACCTACCGTAGTAGACGAGATGCCCTTACGACCGCGGGTTGTGATTGAACCATTGATAAATGGGCACTTGATTTTGTAGGACCAATTTCCCCAATGTCAAGGAAGAAGTACATCTTGGTTTGTACAGATTTTGTGACCAAGTGGGTAGAGTCAAAATCCTTATATCAAGCAACTGAGAAATCAGTGGTTGAATTTATTTATGAAGATATCTTTACCCGCTTCAGTGTTCCACGAGAAATTGTTACTGATCAAGGTGCTCAATTCACTTCTAAGTTGATGAAGGAACTCACAGATAAATATGGGATAAAACACTGTAAGTCTTCCCCATACCATCCACAAGCCAATGGGCAAGTGGAATCCACAAATAAAGTTCTAGAAGCTATTATGACCAAGACAATACATTTACATCACAAAGATTAGGCAGATAGACTTCCAGAGGCTTTATGGGCATACTGGACTACGTGGAGAAATACCACTGGTCATACCCCTTATGAATTGGTATTTGACAAGCAAATTCTCCTTCCCATAGAATTTCAGATTCATACCTTCCGCATAGCAGCAGAATTGGGTTTGAATTTGGATGAGGCACAGAAACAGAGAGTTATGCAATTAAATGAATTGGGAGAAATTATGCAAGATGCTCTTCAAAGAACTATCCTTGTACAAAATCAACGTAACAAATGGCATGATAAATACATTAAGAAAAAGCATTTTCAACCAGGGGATTGGGCATTGCTCTTTGATTCCAAATATAAAACTTTCAAAGGAAAACTTACGACAAGGTGGTTGGGACCTTATGAAGTGGAAACTGTTTTTGATAATGGATCTATTAGAATCAAGACCATAGATGACTCTCAAAATTCCTTTGTAGTAAATGGACATCGATTAAAAGTGTATAACAAACCCTTGTCAAGAGATGATTTTCTATAGGAAATTGCTAAACAACCAAAAATAAAGATAGTAGGAGAAGAGTCTTCTCCTCCTGCTAATCCTTGATCATTTTTGTTGTTTCAAGATTTTGTAAATAATAAAATCAAAAAGAAAAAAAACATTTTTGGATATGTTGAAATATTGTTTTTAGTTTTACAGGATTTTTAAAGCAAGTACAGAATTGAAATTCATCACTTTTTTGCAATAGGTAAGAAGGTAAGATCATTTTATTTTATGAAATTTTCTTATCAATATACACTGCCATGTTTTGAAATTAATAAATTTGAGCTTGTTTGCTCCCTTTGAATTGCTCATTAAAGTATGAAAGGGGAATTTATCAAGGATAGGATTATTCTTTACCAGTCCTGATAGATTATGATGGGAAAGAAACCCCCCTAGAGTTTTCTTTTAGCATTTTCTCAGAATCTCAAAACATGAGAAAGCAATGAGCATATACTAACTTGGGCTCATAAAATCCACAAGTAAGTGATTACTGTCCCAAAAATTATTCTCTGCAAGATTTCTATCTGCACTCACGTTGGATGATGTGGGATACCTTAAGGTCCACCTTCCAACAAGTCTCACTCCATCGACACCAACACCTTATCTGGAGTAGAGATTAGAGACTACTTAGTACCCTGGGATCTGCATGCCTCAATGGCAGATTTCCTTGCTAACAACCATGGGAATACATCAATGTCTCTTGGTTGATAGATCCTACAGGTGACTCAACACTAAGACCTTTATTCGTACCTGTCAGGATGTACTATAGGTATCTTGAGGCCCATTGACATCACTGGTGGGTCATCTCGCATTGGTTAATGGCATTCATTAATGGCCGGTAATCCAATGATTTCTTTTTGTGTTCAACTCCAGAAAATTTATTCACACAAAAAAGAATTGTACCATGGGTTAAAGCTTTGAAGCTGTTGAAGACACAATTTTAATTGGTTCCTTTCAGGAATGAACAGAAGACAGGTTCAGGGATAGCCATCAGATAATTTGCTTTATAAATAGGAAATCTTTTTCTTAGCAAGTTATTATAGGTTCAAGTTTCTCTGCAGATTTTGGTTTATTTCATTAGTACCAGTCAGTGCCAGACAGAATCCATCAGTCACAGTGGTTATCAGTAGTACAAATTCCAGTTACAAATTTGGCGCTCTCTAGATTCAGAATTGACTTCAAAATCTTTGCAGTAATAAAATAATGCATAACAAGAGTAGGTAATCGAACTCAAGTACGCTTAGTTTCATGTTAGTTTAATTTATTAAATTACACATTAATAACTTGAACTAGGACTGCCTTGATACTCCATGACATTTCATTATCCATATACTTTGTACTTAAAAGGCCGAGTTCAATCCTTCTTGACATTTCGTATCATGGAAAATGCGTTGCATTATTATGGTTGAATTCGACACAACTCATATGAAATGATATTTTGAAAAGGTGTACGATCATCATCATTCCTTCACAAACTATTGATCCCCACGACACTTCAAACGTCCTTCTATAATTCCTCTCACGACCTACTTCACACATCATACTCTATTCCTCTGTTGCCCTCCTCTAATTTTGTTGCTCACCTGTGAACCTTTCCTGTTATAATGGGTGGAATTATGGTGGTGAATCGTCATGAACCTGAGACTTATGTATATTTGGAGGCTCTTCCTGAGTATGAATCCACCAAACACATTTTTCAGAAAGCTGGATGGGAGTCATTCTTCAAGAAATTTGATGGGTATGATGATACCATTACACTTCAATTCGCTCTGCACTTTCATGGTGGACTAGCTAAAGTGGGCGAGCTGGAATTCGAAGTCACAGAGAAGTTCATTTCCGAAGCAATTCAATTACCCAGCACTGGTCAAAAATGGACGAAGGGCCAGCCGGTCGACAAAAAGATTTGCACGCATCTCCTACAACCCCAGTATCGGAAATTAAAATGGTCAGAAGGCACATCAAGGTCGTGGTTGGAACCGAAATGGGCTCAGTTGTTGTTCATACTTCAAGGCTAACTCACTTGTGAAGGTCGGTACACGATCGTGTTTCCATGTCATGCTCGACTCCTCCTGCATTTCAATGGTAACCATTTGGTGAACATCCCCTATTTTTTGTTGAAGAGTTTGAAGAAAATGGCAGAACAAGTTCGCAAAGCCAAAGATTTTAGAGGCAATCTGTTTCATTTTGGTCTTGTCAAAATTTTGGTTAAGTTTGCGTTATCCCACAAACAAGAATCTTGGGATATGTTCATTGTAAGAATCCTAGCTTCTAACAAATCTAAAGATAAAAATATTGAGTCCAAAGCTCCACAGAAGAAGTCGAACTCTAAGAAAAAGGTTGTTAAAACCCTTGCCAAAATCTGTGATGACCCTGAGAATACACCAGACTGCACAATTGAGGCCAGTGATGATAATCATGGCACAGAACATTCGTTTGATGTCCATGGTTCTGATGGTGTGGAAACTAACCATGAAAGAGTGGAAAACACTGTCCCTACAGATGCAAATGTTGAAATTCTGATTTCTCCTCCAACTGCTAAAAATATTATTGATGTGGAACAACTTGAGGAGTTAATCGACAAACCTAGAAGAAATCCCAAACATAAATGCACACGCACACTTTCAGATATGGATAACTCCATGCCTAGTTACCCATTACAAGAAATATTAAAAAGTATGGATGATCATGAGGAGGCTCCGGAGTCTTCTGAGATGACATGGACTCTCTCCCAATTGATTCGAAAAGTCCGTAAAGTCAATCAGCAAGATAATGTGCCCAAATAAATTGAGCGGGACAAGCCAATTCAAATGCCAATTGATACCCCTGTTTAGGTGTATGAGGAGTTCATTCATGAACCCAGTCCAGTCGACAACCCTATTCAAGTATATGACAAGTTTACTCATGAACCCAATCCATTCGATACCCCTATTCAAGTATATGACAAGTTTGCTCATGAATCTAGTCCAGTCGACACCCCTGTTCAAAGACCAGATGAGTTCACTCATGCGTCCAACCCTCAAACACAACAAGGTTGTGGTAAGACATTCGAATCTTATTGTGAAATCTCTTCCAGTAGATCTTTGCGACCAATGGTTGTCAGATTGGAAAACAGGAATCACAGGTTAAAAGAGAAGTTACATGAATATACCATACTGGATTGGCACATCAAAACAGAAAATGAACTTATGAAACTCAGGAAAGCTCACTTCTCGTCAAATATTGAACGATTAAAACGAAAAAATAGAGGTCTTTTTTAGAAGAATAGGAGACTGCAGAAGATTTCCAGGAAGCACATCACCATTAATCGAGTTCTTAAGAAGGAAATAATAAACATGAGAAATTGCAAATGTTGGTTGCAACTACTGCAACACTCTAATGAATCTCATTTTTTGACTTTTTGTTGTCTGAGGACAGGCAAAGACTTCAGCTTGGGGGAATGTTAGTCTCCAATTTTGACTATATTTTTTCCAACATCATGTCAGATATACCCCCATTTTCATATCTAGTATCATTTCCTTCTGGCCTTACCATGACACATTTGACATCCTTTTACCCTAAATGGAGCTATTCAAGGTATTCCTATGATTCAAGTTATTTTTAATGTATTTTGATATTTTAAACTAATATTGATACTAATGTGACATGAGTTAGGTACTTGTTCCCTTGAAACAGACTTATCAGTACCAGGTACTGGCTCGCACTTAGTGGAGATGTCAAATATTTGCACGACATGGCCAGATTGGATTGACAGTCTGATTCATATGATTGATTGAGTCATAACTCAATGTGATGACTCAGAGCGAGATTGTAGAACTGTTTTATTATGATGCTTTATGATCCACGCTTCTTGACACTGCGTGTCATGAAGCTGTGAAATTAGTTTTAACTGACTATGAGTCATTTTCGGATCTAAGATTCACTTAGATTAATGCACCTATGTTCAAGACTATTTTGGGAGGATCTATATAACTGAGATCGCTCTCAAAAAACGTTGGTTATGATATGCTATGTGATGCGATTTTTGATAATACAATTTGCTATGCGTTATGTCATTCTCTGTTAAATGATTTGAGTTTGTTTTTGAGTTATGGAGCGTGAGGTATGAAACAGCTATGCATGGAATAATCTTAGTAGCGTTGGTTTCGTTTTAGGGTGATTGCACCTCTTGGTTGGGCTCACCAACAGGTTCAATTCGTTGTCTCCTTTCCACAGTATAGTTAGTTTATTTTCAGTTCTAGAATCTGCATGTGAGTTAGTTTTTCATTTGAAGTTACTCTGCTAAATTATGGCTTAGTTATTTTTTATTAGTTCGTTCCCAGCTTGATATTATCTTGTAGATCATTGAATGTTGGAATGAGTTATTTGCCATTGTAGAATTTGAAGAATGAACCAAGTACTTAATCTAGATTTGCTCTATTTTCCAGTTGCCAGTTTGATCATGATTTAAAGATAATTTGAGTTTAGACTTACTCTGTTTTGTTAGGATAGCTAGCTTATGGTCTGATTAAAGGAAGCTTCTAGTACTTGTAGGGTAAAATAGGACATTTATTAGTTTCACCTTTGTTAGATTTAGAACTGCTTGATACTTAGATTAAGTAAGAGGTCTTTAAAATGTTTTCTCTTTTATGGTTCAAATAGATATTTTGATGATTAGATGTTTAAAATACTGGTAAATAGTCTTGGGTGATTTCTTTAGATTAGGAATGGAAATACCTTTGCTTAACTCAGAACTGTTTCCATTTGATTAATTAGGCAAGATATGATTAGTTTTAAGATAATCATTAGGATTCAGTTTCTAAGAGTAAGTTTGTGCTTTCTTCTCAGAATAACCTTTAGGTAGGAATTAGAATCTTACCAGCACATATAGTGTAGCAGCTCTAAGTTCACTTACCCTGGTTTGACAATTTAGTGTTTTCAGGTAATTAAAATCTTTAATACAACAGCCTGACATAAGCTATAGTGTGTGAAGACAATGAGGCCTTGAAATTAATTCAGCTAGGAAGAAAATTCCTTTATGGGAGAATCACTTAACTTCTTTCTTGTTGTCTATTACGTTTCTCCGAGAAGAGAAACTAATATGCTGATGAAGGTAGATATTTTTGCATGATAATGTTGAGAGTTGTAGCTAAAATTTGATTGTGGTTGCACGCATGAAAACATTGAGGAAAATGTCATGGAGTGCATATATATATGCTAAGGCATATATGAAAATTTTTTACTAAAATAAATGCTATGGTACATGCATCTTATTTTACATGACAACTAATGTGAAATGTGAATGTGGTGATGTATGCCATGTGTATATTATATAAAAGATTTGAATTGTTAGGGAAGGACAACTGCCAATAGTAAACAAACTCAGACAAAGGTGAATGCAAGAAGGTTGTTGATAAAAGAAAATTGTGAAAGGGATTTTAGAAGTCCCTAGGAAGCATGACTGAAGAGGTAATATCAGAGAAGGTGTTGGCAGCCAGAACATGTATAAATATTTTGTGCCCATGTGACATAAGAGGTAAAATGGATTTGGGTAATAATCCCTTCTAAAATAGTCTATGTTTGATGGCATGCATGTGATATGAATGGTTTTTGTATGTCATTGATATTTAAGTAGGGTATGATTCAGGGAGAAGAACCTGCATGATGGAGGTGTGAACCTATGACAACCGAGGATGATTGAAATCCTTGGAAAAATGCATGAACAAATAAATGTCATGAATACATTGCCCAATCAAGGATTCATTGGGAACAAAGGTGCTCAAAGATGGCACAATGATTTAATGCATTAAGGAAATGCATGTCTGCATGAGAGGGCAAGTAATGGACTACCAATTATGGAAGGATGACCTTCCAATACTCTATCAAAGTTGTAGCATGGTAAAGAGAGAAATTGGGTGGCCATGGATGTTGGCACCTCGGTTACCAATGAAGAAAGAATGTTTGAATGCATTCATGTGAAACTTTTAGTTTCATGTATGTTTATTTGAGGTCATTATTAGCTAAAGCAGGAAAACACAATCATGTTGTATTAATAATTTGTATAAAGAAACCATGTGGTAAAAGGTTGGTTGAGTTCCAACCCACCAAGGAAAAGTTCCTAATATGAAAAGTAATAATCTGAAAATCAATAGAAGGGTGCATTTTGTGTGAATGTGGCCATGGATATTGGCACATTGATTAGATTCATTTTGATGTTTGATTTCATTTTGAAAGGAATGGTATTTCATTTTTGAATAAATGAACTTGATTTTTAGTATGCATAGCTCTTAAATTGTTTGTAAACCACTACAAGTGTGCAATGAAAATATAATGTGCATGAGAACTAAAAATTTGTTGGTTGATTGAAGAGGAAATTGCAGGAAGAAAGGTCTTGGATGTGATAGTGTTGTAAGTCCACAAATAATGCCAATGTTTCATGATTATAAAAGAGACAAATTTCTATCAGAAAGAGATCTCATACTTGTGAATCTGGTTTTTTGTGGAATGGATCTGAAAATGAAAATGTGGAATTAGAAATCTGTGGATAACATATTTCTAAATTTTGATAAATTGATGATAGTATCTCATGGATTATGGTATACAAGTGAGAAAAAAGATATATCCGAAGGGATAGAGGACGAATGTCAATATGGAAAGCATGGTAATAGGCTATTGTTGTGACATGAGAACCCTATTATAAGCCATGATCCCCATAAAATGATGCATTGTGGTGACACATGTTGAAGGGACACTTTCGGCAGAGCAAGCATGAGGGACACCTCAATTGTAAGACTCGGGGAGGTCTCATCAATTCTTCTTATGTGAAGAAAACCCTACAAGGAAAGATGGATCACCTGAGGGATTGTATAGCAGAGAAGGCGATGCCTGAGCTGAGGCCTGGAGGGTGAGTGATCGCAAGGAAGAGGAGACTCCAATAGTTTTTGTAATTTGTTGATTTAGATCATGCACACAATGGGTATGTAAAGGAAAGTAGTGAGCCAAGTTAAAGAGACATCCATATGGATACAGATCCATGAATTGCACAGATAAGAATTATGCTAACTTGTGAATATTTCCAGTTGAATTTAAACAACAATAAAATGTCTTTCCTGAAATGATAACTAATATGCTTGTTGTTGATAATTGTTGTAGGCATGTGCTAAATTCCAAGAGTTGAAAGGACTAGACCAAGAAAAGGAAAATGATGTTGAAGTAGCTGAAAGATGAAGTCATGGCAGGTGTTGCTGAGAAGAACATTGAGGACAGTGTTCCTTTAAGCGGGGGGGGATTATAACACCCTTGTTTCCCCTAGCATGTAATTAATCATAATTTATGATTTCCTTGCAATGGATTACAAATATTGTAAATGTATTATTGTTTAATTGTAAATGTCGACAATTGATTGATGGGTAAAGACTTAAAGTATTGGCCATGATATCACTAGAGGAATGAGGGGATGTTCTATTAAGTTAAAGGACCCCAAGCCACCTTGCGAAAATATTAATTGGAAACATTCAAATTATTTTCCCTTGGCCTAGATAACAAGACAAGTCAGTTAATGAGGAGGGGTTGGTAGTTGAACAACCAACCACCCCAATGAATGGAAGTATGGAGAGATGTCAGAAGGGGCAGGAAGCACTTATCTAGAGGATAGTAGGAAATTTAACCATGGGTCCCCAGGATTGATCCACGAGCTTCCTTATAATAGAAGAAACATAAGGACAAGTCAAGAACCTGCCTAAGTCATGTGTGCAATAAAAATCACACAGAAAAGAGAAAGAGAGTATAAGATGATTGTGGGCCTCGAAGGAAAGGAGCTATGGAAAGGAATGCATGAGTGTGTCCAATAAAGAGATTAGAGAACCTGTAGAAGAGGGAGAGATGGAGCATAGAATAATGGAAACCTAAATTGATCTAAGAGGGTCATGATCTTGATGCTGGGAAGGCATCTGATAAACCTCAAAGAGACACGGGCTAGGTGGGTGTAAGGAAAATTTCTACCAAGAGTAGAGTGAAGGAGAGTGACCTTCAAACCTTGTTGAGAACCTGAGAGAGATTCCTTAGTGGTATCATGGCTTGGAACGAGGGTGGCTAGAATTGATAAGAGTGAATGCATCTAAGCCTACGGTTGCGTGGAAAGGTGAACACCCATAGTCAGTTGGTCAACTATCAACTGTAATACATAAGTATTTCATAGACTATGTGTGATTGAGTTGAAATGCATGATTGAATGCTTGTAATTGTGCTATACGTAAACATACTTGATTTATAGTGATGATGCTTATTGTATTGCAAACTCTTGTGTTTGAGTGATGGTAGGATGGAAAGAACGGTGCATGCCCTGCACAATTGAATACAAGTGTTCGGTAATGTTCTGAGATAAAAAGAATGAACTTAATTTTATGATTCCAACATTATATATATATATATATATATATATATATATATATATATATATATATATATATATATATATATATATATATATATATATATATATATATATATATATATATATATATATATATATATATATATATATATATATATATATATATATATATATATATATATATATATATATATA
>JASDQU010242125.1:52737-85883 GCA_032191745.1 Picea mariana
TATATATATATATATATATATATATATATATATATATATATATATATATATATATATATATATATATATATATATATATATATATATATATATATATATATATATATATATATATATATATATATATATATATATATATATATATATATATATATATATATATATATATATATTACATATATATATCATCCTTGTGATGGGAAATCCATGAATGGAAACTAGGATCATAAGTTAATATTTGAATGTAAGGAAAAGAACCCAAAGAAAAATCCTTGAATTGTCTAAGTCCTAAATTCGGATGAAAAACCCTATTTTGAGCTCGAAGGAATCATAGTCGTTGGATTTGTGAAGCGAATATATCTAGACCCTTATCAGAGAAAGTTACCATGCTCATAGAGAATGTACCTGATTTAATATGGATTGATAATCATAGATTAACCCAGAATTATCCTCTTTCATAGATCAGTGTGGTCTCGTTTAAGCGATATTTGGGGGAGAGGTAATGTCGGCATGATGTACCATGCTGACTTGGAACGCAAAATTGTCCATAGGATAATAGGTGTCATCCTGTAAATGGAAACATTTATTTGGTCAGTGCGCCATAGCACAGGTCCTTGGCTGAATTATGTCTTAGACCTTCGTTTTAGCATTGGACGTTGGACCAAAAGTTTAGAATATCTCTACCGTTGATCGGAGTACATCTGGGATGTGATCTCAATCATTGATTGACATGGAGGCCTGTAATTGGTCGAGGTAATAGGGAGTGGGTCGATGCCGAGTTTAAGGGTTGGAAAGGTGAGATGAATGGGTCCGCGAATATGCCAACCCGCGAACCCGTAAAACTCACAAAATAAACTAAGTGTTCAGACTCTTGGGATGGACTTATGAAGGGAATAATTATGCATCTGTGAGTCTGCGAGTCTGCGTAGATGGAAAAATAATCTATGTGTTGAGACTTTTTGGGAGGACTTATGAAAAGAAGAATGATGCATTTGTGAGTCCATGAATCTGTGAGTCCACGAATTTGAATAGATGGAAAAGTAATCTAAGTATTGAGACTTTTCAGGAGGACTTATGAAAGGAAGAATTATGCATTCACGATTCTGTGAGTCCCCGACTCTATGTATATGGAAAAGAAATCTAAGTGTTGAGACTTTTCGAGTTGAATTATGAAAGGAAGAATTATACATTCGTGAGTATGTAAGTCTACGAGCCTGTGTAGATGAAAAAATGACTAAGTGTTGAGGATTTCAGACAATCTTATGAAGAGGAGGTATAGAATTGTACATCCGCGAGTCCACGAGTCCTCCTAGATGGAAAAATGGCTAAGTGTTGAGACTCTTCATATGGACTTATGAAGGGAAGGATTATGCATTTGTGAGTCCGCATAGATGGAAAAATGGATAAGTGTTGAGACCTTTGGGATTGACTTATGAAGGGGAGGTAAAAAATTATGCATATGTGAGTCTGAGAGTCCATGAAGGAAAAAGAAGCTAATTGTTGGTGGTGGGTTCAAGAAGAGTATGAATATAGACCATGAGCCAGCAAGACCGCCTCATACGAGTCCATGAATACAACAAGGTGGCTAGGACACCATTAGGATGGCAGATGTCCATTACTAACAGGAGAATGAGCTGAGTGGGATTCCACCGTGGCAGGCTAGACTAGTGCTAAGTCAAGACCTGGGTGTTTTCAAGTCAGCTGGCACGAACAATGAAATGTTACATGGATGCCACGTGACAGTAAGAGAGGTGTTGTCTATGAAAAACCAATAACTTCGAGAGGTCATAGATCTCATTCTAGAGATCAATTCTAAGTGAAATTGTTGACCTTGGAAAGATCTTGATGAGCAAAAGAGGAGTGAGCTATGATAGAGAAGATTCAAGGTTGTCAAGAGAAGAGAAAATTTAACACCCCATCCCTTAAAAAGGTACTTAGGGGATCGGGTCTGTTACATATTGATTTTTTTGAAACTCGTTCATTCTGATTTACTTTTTATTGTAACCATTGAACTATTTTATACAGTTCCTCCTAGGAGGAAATTAATGTACAACAATATAGTAGTGGATTTATCCGACTCCTGCTATTTGTTTTTACATTCCATTTTCTTAACAAAAAAGGAAATATATTCCAAAAACAAAAGAGCAGTCAATCTAGGAAGGTCTTGACCTCACCACCTTTGCAATCAAACAAAAATGAACCTATGTGAATGAGATGTGTGTTGATGCTCTTCCAAGACAACACGCTCCATATTTGTAATTGTGCAGTGAACAACTCTCTTTCACACAACATCATTCTTGCTTTCTTGTTCCTTGGTGATCATCAAGACCAATAAATTTTTGTTTACTTATATAGAATTGATAATCACATTTTCAAGTATTGAAAACTCTATTTCAATCCAATTCCAATATACCTTGGTTTAATACCGCACTCTACTTTGTTGTGGTGTAAGGATTAATAATCGCTACTATTGATTGTTGAAACATGTGTATGTAGTTTTCCTATAATTGATAAATGGAGCTCTATATATACCAAACTCTTTATATACCTATAACCCTAACATGTTGTCTGTCCTCTCATACATTACACTATATCACTAAAGTGTGTGTTTTTAAACTTGGTGGTGAAATCGTGGAGTTGAAGTTGTTGTGTATTATTTCTTGGAGTATATAGTTTGTTGTTGTTTTTTTACCATTGCCATTTAGTACTCGTTCTCATAGGATCAAGGTAAATATCATGACAAAGATACCTTATATTATATTAAATCGCATAATAAAGTCTTATTACTTCAACCTTAGACTTTTCAACATAGGAAATTTAATAATGTGTGTACGTATCAACATACATATATCCATCCACCTACCTCTACATGCATTCCATCTTCAATAGACTCTTGGTCTTTGATAGTATTTGGGTGTTATTATTTAAAGCACCACTAGGTACATAATGCCAATTGGTTTATGGTATGGGAGTGAACTTGTAGATTCCTCTCTTATTTGAGATCCACACAATAATTATATAGTTAAACATGGGAATTTTGTATTTGCATTGATATTTGTGAGCTTGAATTTTTATTACTTTTAATCTTTGGTTATATAGAGAACTTTTAGACCTAGATTCAATTGGCATAGTCTACACTTTATACATTTTTTTATTTTTTTCGACAATTATCACCAGAATTCGGCAACATAGTTGTTGGCAAAATCACAATTTTACAGTTCTCAAATCATGTTTTTGAATGCATAAGTCAATTTAGCGCCCTAAAAAAACCCCATTCCACCTATTATATGTAATATCAACCACTAGAATTTGCAATTCCAACTATTTTTCTAAATTTTTGACTGGATTTTAGACAAAACCCATCAAAAAAAGGACAAGAAAAAAGGGAAAAAATGTAGAATGTTTAGACTATGTCCATCCAATTTAGTTTTGTAATTTCAGATAAATTGTGTCTTAAGAGAATACCTCTAAACTAATTGTTGAGCCTTAATTATGTATGTTATGTTTTTTCTAGATGGAATTGCGACTCACTAGATTGTTTTCCACCCCCAAAACATTGTTTTTTCATAGTCATTTGTAGAAATTGTTAGTTTGGTTAAAACACTAATGCTCCATGTGGAAGATATTAGAAATCTCTCATACTAAAAAAACTTCACATTGTATAGCTACAAATGACGTAGAATATTTATTGGTCCATCCAGACAGTCTTGTTATGATCAACAATTATGTTTCAATTTGTAATGTACCTTCATTCTTAATATCAATAATAGGGCCTACTAATCTAGCATTTCATTGATGGTAGTAATATGTAAATCAAAATACAACACATTAAGACAGTTTACAACATAGAAACTCTTATTATTAATTACTGTGATAGAGTTTGGCATTATAGTAGTCAACATAAGGTCAAGTTTTCCATCTTTAAATGCAAGGTCTAGATTTTAATTTCTCTAGACAACAAAGTCAAGTTGAAGATCTCAATTTAATTAGAACTAGCGCTTCACAGTTTCCCACATAATATATTTTCAAGATGATGACACTTAAATGAGATAGCATAATCAAATTACAATAGTCATAAGAATATGATTCATGTAGTGGATCTATTTCAAAGGTTCATCAATCATCTCATCTCATCAATTCCCTAGAATCTCTTAAATGGAGGTCTTGTTCTCTCCAAAAGAGGACAGTCCTAAGGTTTAAGGTTAAGATCCTTAATATCATGCATATCGAACCTTCTCCCTTAATTATAAGTGTGATTATGTGATCATTGGGGTCATATTTAACATAATAAAATGATTATTTTAATCTACATGCCTCTTGTCTCATTATTCACTAATATGTGGTTATGCAAAATGGAATAAACCCTTATAGAAAAGTAACTCACAATATTGAGGAAAAAACATAGTACAATTCATCATACAATAGAGGTGAATACCTCACAATAATCTTCAAAATCATTTACAACAGTTACACAATAATATATGCATAACTTTCATATAATTGCAGGGGTATAGGGATATAGCCTCCTCCTCCTTTATAGAGTCTAATGTAAGAGTAAATATGGTTCAAACCAATAAGTAACCATCTAATTTAATCTCTTAAAAACATTCACTTAAAATGCAAAAAAAATTCATATAGAACAAACACAAATTGTCTGGGATATAGGGGATTTGAGTAGCCCTTCTTGGCCTAAATGTATTTTCACCTTTTGGGGAATGAAACAGATGAATATAACTCTGAAATTTTGTGATCATGTGAATATTGATGTCATTTACTTGATTGTAAAATTTGAATTCGAATGGACATCATATGACCAAGTTACAATAGAATTCCAGCTACAACCATTTTGTGTTTTTAGGTAACATGTTGACAAATATAAAGTTTTTTTTCGGTGAGAATGTGGATATTGATGTCAACTACTTTGTGTTAAAATTTTAATTCCAACTAAAATCATATGGACAAGTTATAGTAGAATTTCATTTACAACCATTTTATGTTTTTAAGGGCCATATAGGCAAATCATTGGCTAATTTTTAGTGAGAATGTGGGGATATGTACTAGATAACTCCACTCTAAATTCAGTATTTATTATACATCATATGACATTGTTTCACTAAAATATGTAACCGGTTTTCAATGCATTTCTACAAACAATTTGCATGCATGAGGTTTATCAATTACAAATTTTGCAATTTAATAAATTATAACAAAAACCATTCACTTAATGTGATCTAGGTGGATCCAGGTAGATATCGGTGGCCACCCATCTCTTCCATTTGGATCACATACAACTTTCATCTTGGAAGTTATAGTTTTCATCTTGGTAATTTTTTCTAGCTTTTTGGATCCTAAACTTCTAGGGTCATTTTGAGGCCCTAAACAACCTTTTTTGGGCCTGCCACAATCACATTATTGACGGAGTCAGAGAGTGAAGGCATAATGTGTAGTACTCAGATAGACCTTTCCAATAGGATATCGTTCACCTTAAACGAATATCGTATGCAAATGTTACAACCCTGGGAAGTTGGTGTACCAACTTACCCCATCGGGGTCCACATGACTTTTGGCACTTCATCTCCTAGGGTTAGGTTTTTGGATGTCTAGGGTTTTATGTTTACTTCTTGATGCTAAAAATGCTTGGAGGCCTCATTGTAATGGGCTCAGACAAATGCATGTATCCGCCACATCTCTTCTCAGAGATTAGCTACCACCATTCGAGAAAGATTGTTTTCATTCTGCATTTTATAGTTTCAACTGATTTCTTTATTGAATATAAGTTAATTTCCATTGTATCTTAGTTATTTTTCCATGTATATATGTTTTAATGTTATATATCTTTGTTTCATTTTGTTCCACTCATAAATCTGAATCATGGGTATCAAAGCGGTCTTCTCTTCATTTTTTTCTCTGAGCATGTCTCCAACGAGGTCAAGGTATAAGCAGTTGGGGCTCGAACCAGCTGAGCCTTTGCATGATAGGCCTCACCAAACCTGATAGTTGCCTATGGGAGAAGAAAAGAGAGATGATGGGGCAGGAGATCTCTTTAAACTATTTCTCGAGAAATCCCTCTTGCGAAAAAGGAATGAGATGATGGATAAATTTGCTCAAATACTTCGACAATTGCCAAAAGGAAAAACATCTTCCTCAAGTGGAGGTGTCGCCCCCTTGAAGGTATAGATCAATTTTGATATTCCTATACTTGAAGGTCAAATAGATGCAATGTTGTAGACAAATGGTTAAACCTTCTAGAAGGGTATTTTTTTATCCACAACTTTTTCAATAGAGAAAATATTACATTTGTGCTCCTTAAGGTCATCCTCGATGTCAAAGATTGGTGGGATACTTTCTGTGAGAAAAAGGGAACAGATGGATCTACATTATTTGTAGTTTCACCCACTTGGGATTCCTTCAGGGATGTTATTAAGGAAAAATACTACCCTTTTGGAAGTTATGATGACTTATACACAAGATGGACCACACCGCGGTAGGAAAGGGACCAAACAGTGCCATAGTTCACCAATGTCTTCCATACCTTACACACCAAGCTAGGTATCAAAGACTCTGAACGACATTTGGTGCTCAATTACAGCGACGATATGCATAGATACATCCAGACATAAATGGATTTTTTAGACATATCATCCTTAGGTGCGGCCTATCGATATGTTGTCAAAATCGAGTAGAATATTAAACAGAAGACGTAGCAGTTTGGGTCTACAAATCCCCCATAGAAGAAGCAGGGAAAAGGTGGCCCTAACCCGCAGAATAAAGGATGGGAAGCTTTTGGACAACCATTCCAAACCACAAACAAAGAAGGACAATGGGAAGACAAATAAAGATCCTGGGAAATGGTGTGAATTCCATAAGAGCCCCTGGAATAACATAGTTGAATGCCACTCAAAGTACTCATTGGTGGCCGAGGTGAAACCCTGTGAATCATATGCAGGCTCTAACTCTAAGTGCAAATTTAAAAAAGTGATAAGGATCATTGATGCAGAACTCAGTGCCACCATTACTACCACCACCAAGGTCTAGCCCAGCAAACCTGATAAACCAAAGGAAGGTGAGCGCCTCTTTCATTCACATATGTGGATGAAGGGTACTTTGTTGCACTTCATCATTGATAGCAGTAGCCAGAATAATCTCATCTTAGTAGAGGTTGTCAAGCAGTTGGCTCTACCGACAACACCACACCCACATTTTTACACCATCGGATGGCTCTGCCAAGGGAGCGAACTCCACGTTAGCCAACAATGTTGCCTAGCCTATGACATCAAGCCCTTCAAAGATGAGGTATTTTGTGATGTTTCCACCTTGAAGTTTGTGATGTTCTTTTGGGCCAACCTTATTTATGGAAACGTCATGTTGTATATGATTCCAGGGCCCATAGTGTTATTATTACTTTGGACAGGAAATTATATAGGATACCCGAGGTAGTCCCATCTACTTCCATTTCCTTGATCTCTGTCAAGAAATTCAGGAAGGTCATCTCTCAGACTAGGAAGTTTTTCTTCTTCATGATTCACACTCAAAGTGAGTGGAAGGTTGCAACCACATCCATGTCCTCTGCAACAGGTCTCTCCACAAAACATAAGGAAGTGGATAAGGTCGTGGAAGAATATAAATACATCTTCTCCTCACCCACTAGAGTACCTTTGCACTGTCAGTTCAAGAACTCAATCAATATGACCCTCGATGCACCACTACCCAATGGGACAATCTATCTCTGCTCCTTGTCATAAAATGAGGAAATAAAGTGCCAAATCCAAGAGCATATTGAAAAGGGGAACATTCGTCGATGCTCATCACTTTGTGGAAGAAAAATCATGCTTGTACATAAGAAAGACGAGACCTAGTGACTCTGCATTGATTATCAGGCCCTAAATAAAATAACAGTTAGGAATTGGTACCTAATTCCCCATATTGATGATCTCCTTGACCAACTCAAGGGATCCAAATAATTCAGTAATATTGATCTGAAGTCTGGCTACACCATGTCCTAATAGAGAAGACCGATGTATGGAAGACTTACTTCAAGTCCAAAGAATATATTTTTGAATGGTTGTTCATGCCCTTTGTCTTGACAAATGCCGCAACAAATTTCATGAGGATGATGGACGATATCTTGTGGCCTTTTACCAATTCTTTTGTGGTGGTGTATTTGGATGACATCCTCATCTTCAACAAGAATTGGGTGGAACACTTGCAACATATTCAACAGGTTCTGCATACTCTGGGGAAACACAATCTATATGAAAATTTGTAAAAATGATCCTTCGACATGAACAGGTTCTAGTACCTAGGCTATATTGTTGATGAGAATGGGGTACATTTAAATCCAACCAAGATCTAGGTCATCTGTGATAGGCCATCCCCGACCACACTCACAGATCTTCGAAGCTTCTTAGGCCTTGCCAATTTCTATTGCAAGTTTGTGTTGGGATTCTCCCACATTGCATGGGCTCTTAGCCAAGTAACCAAGGGCAGTGGCAAGGTAAAATTCATGTGGGGCCAGTCACAATAGAAAGTATTTGATTATTTGAATCAATGTGTGTGCTCATCCCTAGTAATCTCATTACCTGACCTGCAATGGCCTTTTGATATTGAGACAAATTCTTCAAACTATGTTGTGGGTGTAGTTCTCAATTGGCATGGGCATCCTATATCCTATCAAAGTGAGATGCTTTCAGATATTTTTAATAAGTACCCCACTTACGAACAAAGAAATTCACTCCATTGTACAAGCCTGCCACCAGTGGATACATTACATTCTTAGGAAGGAGACAGTCATCCACATTTATCATAATCCTCTGCATTTCATGCAAACACAAGGAAAATTGTAGAATGACCGCCATCAAAAGTGGTCCACATACATGCAGTAGTTCCATATCAACATCAAGTATAAGACAAGGAGAACCAACTGTGTTGTTGACTTCCTCAATTGACCTCCAGTTTCCACAATAACCATGGTGCTACACTCCTATGGACATGAGACCTTTGGATGGACACAACTTTATGAGAGAGATCCTGACTTCGCCACTACCTACCATATGTTAGACACAAACACAACGGTCATTGATTTGCATATGCATGACGGGTTGTTGTGCCATCTGGGTCATATCTGTGTTTCATCAAGTGAGCAAGCAAAGATGATATGAGAAGCTCACTACAATTGGGTGGCAGGACACTTCGGTGTAGAGAATACAATGGCAATGCTTCAACAACATTTCTATTGGTTGAATCTTCGACAAGATGTCAGCAAGTATATCAGGTCCTACATGGCCTACACCAAAACTGGTCATTAAGAAACAAGGCATGTACACCCCTCTTCCTACTCCCAACAAGCCTTGGGAATCCATCTCGATGGACTATATGCCGGGCCTTCCTTCCACCAAGAAGGAAAATGACTGTGTTTTCATGGTTGTTGATCGATTTTCCAAGATGGAGATTCTGGTCGCCTGCAAGAAGAGCATCACAATAGAGGCCACTGAAAAGATCTTCTTTGAACGAGTGGGGGTACATTTTGGGATACCACAAACCATCATCTCAGATCGGGACAGTCGTTTCCTCAGCACATTCTGGCCCAGCCTCTGGTTATAGCTGGACACTAAGCTCACCAAATCCATGGCCTTCCATAGCAAAATGGATGGCCAAACTGAGGTTGTCAACAAGATGATCATGCATATCATGTGCATGTACAATTCCAATAATCCATGCACATGGGATGAGAGTCTTCCCTATGTTCATCATAGTTACAACAGAACCATACATAGCACAACTGACCACAGCCCCTTTCAGATGGGGTTGGGATTTCAACCATTGTGTCCCATGGATGTTTCACTACCCCTTGCGTTCATCTAGGAAGAATCATCCCATGCACAAACCGAAGACGACAAAGCCACCTGGTTCATTGAACGAATCTAGCACATCTACCAACAGGTTCAAGATATTTTGTAGAAGTCTGATGCCAAGTAAAAACATCACAATAATCAACATTAAGTGACACACAAGTTTCAGGTGGGAGATAAAGTTTAGTTTCATTTGCAGAAAGAACTCCTTATAGAACCCCATCAGAAGCTTTGTCCACTCCACTATGGACCTTACACCATCACCAAGGTTGTGGGTGACAATGCTTTTGAGCTCAACATTCCCCCCTTCCTTGGCCTGCACCCATTTTTTAATTTGGACCTCTTTCGACCATACTTTATACCCTTATTGGACACCTCAGAGATAACAGAACAGTTGAAACCGACAAAGCTCAACCTTGATGTTGGATATGTGTTATATGCGTTGCACACCAATAACTATTGTCTACATTGCATCAGGTGCCCAAGGGGGTAAGAGGGGGGGGCATTATTCCACCCTCGGGGTTCAGAGGAAGCGCCCCCGAAAAAAAAAATACTCAATTTTCATGTCCCTTTTTGGGGGTCCTTGGTTTTAATGTCCATTTTTGGGCGGTTTTTTGGCACATGGTTTTTCATCGATGGATTTTTATTTACGGTTAAGTAATTAGGTTTGTTGACTAATCCATGTCGTTGGATTAGGTTTTGTATTGTAAACAATGTATATGTGAATGAATATAGAAGATGTTGTTTTTCCCAATTTGGGTTTCCAAGGGAAAAAACTCTGTGTAATATGTGTATCTGTCATTGTATCTTTTTTGTTCTTTTATTGAAAATATGTTTGGATTAAATTATTGTAAAAGGTTAAAATCCAAATTTGGTATCAGAGAAATTATTGGCTTCAGGGGGATACCTTTGTGGTCAGAGGTTTCGCTCGGGACTGTGATAAGCCTTGTTATAGTGGGATATATGTGGTATTGATTCTTCGGGTGAAGATAAATGGTGAGCAGTTAGAAAATAGAGATCGAGAAATTTAATGGGAAATTTTTTGAGCTTTGGAAGCTCAATATGGAAGATCTGTTGGTAGACATAGATCAGTGATTTGTGGTGGATCTAGGTACTGCACCTATAGGAACGTCAGCAGATGACTGGAAAAATTTGGATCAGAAGGAAAAGAGCACAATATGATTGTGTCTCTCAAATTCAATATTACTGAATGTGTCAAGGGAAGCTACAACCAAGGAGTTATGGGATAAGTTGGGGAACTTGTATCAGTATATTTTTCTGGTAAATAAATTGTTCCTATGGAAAAATTTGTATAACCTAAGGATGAAATATGGAGACTCGTTGATAGAGCATCTAAATGCCTTCAATATTGTGGTAAATAATTTTTTATCTGTTGAGATTAAAATTTCAGATGAAGATAAGTGTATGAGTTTATTGTGCTCTTTACCAGACTCATGGGATAGTCTAGTTGTGTCCATAGGTAGTAATACAACTACCTTGAGTTTTGATTATGTGGTCTCATCCTTGTTTTCGAAGGAGATGAGATGAAAGAACATGGAAGGAAAGAGCACGGATGCATTATTTGCAAGAGGAAGCTCCCAGGAAAGAAATAGATCTAATTCCTCAAGTGTGAGATCTAAGTCTAAGGGTAGATATAAATATCTTGAAAAGTGTGTAAAGGTATGTTGGAGATGTGGAAAAGAATGGCACTTCAAGAAGCAATGTAGATCCAAAAGCGTTGAGAAAGTGAAGGGATCTAAAAGTGATCCCTCTACAGAAGATAAGACCTCCAGGGAAGAAGAAGGAGATGTGTACTTGGATTCTTCAAGAACACATGTAGATCATGAGGCATGGTTGGTTCACTCAAGTGCATATTTCATATGACTCCCCATAGGGAGTGATTATGTGAATATGAAAGGTATGATGGAGACAATGTTTTCCTAGGTTATGACTCGACAACTAGAATCATAGGATGAGGAAAATTCAAGTTGAGGCTCATAGATGGAAGGATTATAACATTTCCTAGTGTTTTGCACATCCCAAGATTGGCCAGAAATTTAATTTTTGTAAGCAAAATGGACGATGCAAGGATAAAAAAAGTATTTGAAAAGGAAACCTGCAAGATGGTTTTAGGAGCAATGGTGTTACTAAAGGAATTCTGGATTGGAACTCTATATAAGCTGCAAGGAAGCACTATTAATAATGGGTGTAATAGTTCCTTTGTTCCTAATATTGGAGTTGAAGAAGAAAAAACTCTTGCAGTCTCTAGAGAAAAGGTTATGGTGTGGCATCAAAGACTGGAGCATATTGGAGAGAAAGGTCGTCGACTACTACATGGTAAATGTATGGTTGAAGGTAAGTATAACTGCTCTCTGTATTTATTTTTTCTGTGAACATTGTGTATATGGGAAACATAATCGGGTAAGATTCCCCCCTCGTACAACAAGGGCAAAAGGAATTTTACAGCTAGTGCACAATGATGTGTTTGAACTTGTGTCGATTCCATCATTGGGAAAATATGTGTACTATGTCTCATTTATATATGAATTCTCGAGGAATACTTGGATATATTTCTCAGGAAGAAATTTGAAGTCTTTGACAGGTTTAAATAGTTTAATGCTCTTGTTGAGAATCAAACAGAGAAAAGAATTAAGGTGTTGAGGACACATAATGGTGGAGAGTTCTGCGGGAATGAATTTGAAAATTTCTGTAAGAAGTGTGGTATAGCAAGGCAGAATACTACTCCATATACACCTCAGCAAAATGGAGCTGTAGAAAGGATGAACAGGACGTTGATGGAAAAATCAAGGTGCATTATCAGCGATGTCATGTTAGGGAAAGAATTTTGGACAGAGGCAGTGGGTATTGCATGTTACCTGGTCAATCGATCACCCTCATTAGCATTGGATGACAAGACTCCACACAAGGTATGTACCGGTAAGAAATCATCTCTCACACATCTCAAAGTATTTGGTTGTGATGCCTATGTTCATGTTCCAAAGGAAAACAGGAGTAAGCTAGATAAGAAGGATGAAAAGTGTATATTTATTGGGTATAAAGATGGACTCAAAGGTTATAAGATTTGGAACCCAGAAACTAAGAAGGTTGTGTTAGCTGAGATGTGGTATTTAGAGAAATGAAGGATGTTGTAAAATAGGAAGTCTTACCAAGTAAGGAAGAACCAGATAAAATAGATTTTGAGCCAAAGGATGATGAATCAGACTCTATAGAAGAACAAGAATAAGAAGAAGAAGATCATCATACTCTAGTATTGAGGAGATTGGTGCGGGAAAAAAGGCTACCATAAAGGTATACTCCACCTAGTTTCCATTCAAACTTTGTTTTTTCTATATCTGATGATGATCCTAGAATTGTTAGGGAGGAAGTGGATTCAAAGGATGGAAAAATGTGGAAAAAGGCCATGGTTGAATAAATGGAAGCCTTGGATAAGAATGAGGCTTGGGATCTAGTGGAGTTGTCAACTGGAAGAAATCCCATTGGCATCAAATGGGTATTTAAAAAGAAGTTGAATGCAAAAGACAAAGTGGAGAAATACAAAGCTCAGTTAGTAGAAAAGGGTTATTCCTGGGTTGAGGGAATTTATTTTGGTGAGATTTTTTCTCTTGTTTCTCGGTTAGAAATTCTCTTGGTGTAGAGGATCTATAGGAATTGTTGCCCTGGATTGTTGACTATGTAACCCTGTAACCCCCTGTATGCAAACCAAGCAACAAGTGGGAGAATGTTGGATATGTGTTATATTATTTGCACGACTAGAAATAGTGTCTATGTTTCACCGGGCATGAAGGGGGGTAAGATGGGGGGGCATTAGGCCCCCCCTAGGGGGTTGAATATGGTGGATCTCCTCTACATAGGAGTTCGATGGCAGCGCCCCCGAAAAAAAATCCTCGATTTTCGTGTACATTTTTGGGCAGTCCTCAGTTTTCGTGTCCATTTTTGGGTGGTTTTTTGGCACATGGTTTTTCGCCGATGATTTTCTATTTCCAGTTAAGAAATTAGGGTTGTTGACTAATCCAATTCATTGGATCAGGGTTTTAGATGTCGCTGGCTCCTATATGTATATTGTATTGTAAACAATGTATGTGTGAATGAATATAGAAGATGTTGGTTTTCCCAATTTGGGTTTCCGAGGGAAAAATCTTTGTGTAATGTGTGTATTTCCCATTGTATCTTTTATGTTATTTTATTGAATATTTGTTTGTAGTAAATTATTGTACAAGATTAAAATCTACACTTGACTGCATGAAACATGAATCCACTGATCATATTGTGGACTCACAGGTCAAGGGCACTCACCAATAGTAGCTTCATCTTTATTGGTTTTTCAAAGTGGGGCAGCTCCTACACCAAGGCAAGTGGCTCACCCAGGGCTAATTTCAGCATAAATTTCCTCATTTGATGGGGGAACTCAATGGAATGGAGACCATTGTTTCCTAAGGAGGGAGGATTGATCCAGGTGGATCCAGGTGGATATCGGTGGCCACCCACCTCTTCCATCTAGCTCACGTACAACTTTCATCTTAGTAGTCTTTTTCTATCTTTTTGAGCCCTAAACTTTAAGGGTCGTTTTGAGGCCCTAAATAATGGTTTTTCGGCCCGCCACAACCACACTTTATACATAGTTAAAGTGTGACAGTGTAATGTGTAATCATCGGACATACCTTTCCAATGCGCTATCATGTGCATAAAACGGAGATCGTGTGCAAAAGTTACGACCCAGGAAGTTGATGTACCAACTTACCCCATCGGGGCCCACATGACTTTTGGTGCTTCATCTCCTAGGGTTAGGTTTTTGGATGTCTATGGTTTTATGTTTACTTATTGATGCCAAAAATGCTTAGAGGCCTCATTGTAATGGGCTCAAAAAAATGTGCGTAGTTTCCACATCTCTTCTTAGAGATTAGATACCACCATTCAAGCAAGAATGTTTTCATTCTGCATTTTAAAGTTTCAACAGATTTTGTTATTGAATAGAACTTAATTTCCATTGTATCTTTGTTATTGTTCCATGTTTATTTGTTTTAATGTTATAGATATGTGTTTCATTTTGTTCAGCTCATAAATCTGGATCATAATGACATCTACATAATTTCCATGGCATGAGCTCAAAATAAATAATGCTAAACATGCAGGTGGATTTCATCGTGATTGAAATATTAATAAAAGAAGAAGAAGAATACACTTATTTTTCATAAAATGAGTTCCAAAGAAAATTATTGTGTGTGAACCATTTTCCTTTCAACCATAGACAAATACTTTGTGAAAGCCACCCCCGTGTTGGTCTATGAGACCACCAGGGAAAATAATAGTTGTCAAATCTCCCAAATCACTCTTCTCTTAACCACAAGCTTCCAAATCAACCTAGAAAACCAACATAAATGTAGAGGTTAAAGAAATCACTTCCCTACTCAATATTGGTGTCTAATTCCCCATGATAGTGCTTCTTTCTTCTCTCCATGGGTAGAGGTTGAAGAAAGTACTTCCCTACTCAATTTTGGTGTCTAATTCCCCATGATAGTGCTTGTTTCATCTCTCCATGGATCCTATGATAGTTGGGATGCTCTTTTTTCATCAAGAGCTCTATTCTCTCCTCAAGAAGTCATTTTTTTTATAAAACTCTTCGTAATTGAAATTCTATTTTTTTCACATGAAGGAAGGAAAGAGAAAGGAAGAGTCGTAATCCAACTCTTCCACTTCCTTAATCATAGAGATCAAGAGTCCTAGTTGAACTATCCTTGATTGCATGAATATAGGAATTAGTTGCTTCAATATAGGAGGTAGGTGCTTAAAGATAAGAAATAATTACTTGAAGTAATTAAACTTATTTCACTAGGCTTGTAATTATAATATCATACATATTAGGATAGAATGTTAATATTGTTGATTAAGGTTGGTTTTCATTGATGTCAACCCTTGAAGAAAGTCCGGTAGCAAAAAGGTTTGGGTAATGGACCCAAGTTTGTTTGATGTAAAGATGACTCATTATTGTCTTGTTATGGTTGATAAGAAGTATAGATGGATGAACTCCAAAGTGGTCCCCTTATGGTGAAAGCCCTCACAGGAAGACGCTTTGTGGATTGAGTTATCCTAGAAGTATGGTTAGAGAACCCATGCTTAATTGAGGAATAATGAGATGAAGGACAATGATTTTGTCATTGAAACTATCCTAGATGCATAGTGCTTGTCATGCCATTTCCGATGGTATGTGGAACGTCACATAACTCCTCACGGTTAGAAAGTTGTGACCATATGAAGTTGGAGAACCCTCATGAGTCTTATAGAAGCCCCCAAGAGTCAAAGTGTCTTGCAAAAGAAATTATTTTAAATGGAGAATCCATAAAATAAAGAAAGTGTAAGGCTACATGAATATATAAATAAGAGGCAAAGCTCGCTCATTAAAGACACACTTGTACATATTGTATATCTATTTTCTTGTGTAAAGCTTATTGTAAATACTTGTGGATACATCTGAAGTGGCGAACGTCTGAGGTAATACGAAGGGTTGACAGCGAAATTCTTGGAATTACAACGAATACAAAAAACCTTGTTTTCTAAGGTGTACGTTGGTTGTCTGTGTATAGGGTCAATACATGTACGCGGGTTGTCTGTGAATAGGGTGCGTACATACGTGGGCTAGTTGTGTATAGGGTGAGTAAATGTACGCGGGTTGTCTGTGTATAGGGTGCGTACATACGCGGGTTGGTTGTGTATAGGGTGAGTACATGTTGATAAAGCCATGGAAACTTGAGAAGATGAAGATGCAGAGGTTCTAGATTCTGAGATCAAGCTCCCAGGAAGGTCTAAAGTGCTCAGATACATCAGATCCATCCATTGGTTCAAAAGGTATGTCTTATTTCTATGACTAGTTGGATTTTGATGTATGCATGAGGAATGGCAATGGAGATTTGAGGATTCTCCTTAGAGAGACTAGTGGCTACATGGGATTTTTTGTATAAGTCAGATCTACAGAAATACAATGCTGGTATGTTCATCATTGATACTTCTTGTGAGGCACATCTTGTATTTCTTGGCATATGGCTAAGGGTTTTTATGGTACATGGTTGAGAGCTTGTATTTGTGTAGTAGTTAATGTATTGAGAGGTTGAATATCAGAAAGGGTTTGATGACTAAGATCATATGAGGGATATTATACTTGTTCATGATTACACACACCTATGAGAGACATATTTTCCTTGAGTAAAGGTTATGTATGAGGATGCAGGCATAGGGTACAGTTACAGACTGGATACAGTGACAGGTTACAGATCTATGTGAAAGAAGTAACAGAGGGTCAAAAGTTTTCAAGAAAAAGGAAACCCTAGTTTTCAGAAGGCATACGCGGGCTGCATAATAGTTAAGGTGCGTACATATGCGGGCTGCAGTGCTACAAGTCGCGTACCTATTGTATTTTTTTAGATACATGTTCAGTTCAGGTACAGATTGACTACAGGGAAGTTGTACAGATTGGATACAGGTCAGTGGTACATGTTGATACAGTTGTACAACAGTATATCTCACAGTGACAGGTTGTCAATGGTTCCATAATTATACTTATACTTCAGGGTGGTTGGATGGGGCAAGGATAGGTGGTTATAGCCACCTTCCGGTTGTAGCCGAAGAACAAAGGGGGTTGTAGCCTCCTTCTGGTTATAGCCAGAGAATTGGGGAGTTGGAGCTTCCCTCAGGTTGTAGCCTGAGAAACTAGGGGTTTGGAGCCTCCTTCCAGTTGCATCTGTAAAACAAAGGAAGTTGGTGCTTCCAATGAATGTAATTCTTCAAAACATATAAGAAAAAGAATTATGTGGTTTTCTCTCGCTTTGGGTTTCCACATAAAACACTAGTGTATTGTGTATGTGTGTGATTGTTCATTTATTATTGCTCATTATTGGATAATAATTCTACATTGACATAACACTTGGATTATTTGGTTAAAAAGGACTATAATTGCTCTATTACTGATTCACCCCACCTCTCAGTAATCCAACAATTGGAATCAGAGTAGGTTCCTTCAGAAATTAGTTTAACCACTGAAAGGTAGATCATGGAGAGTAACAACTTGTATAAAAATGGAATACCACGGTTTGATGGACAGAAGTATGTTTTTTGTAGCATAAGGATGAAGACATATATACAGGCAGAGGGATTTCAAGTTTGGCAATCAATTGTAGATGGATACACAGCACCAACAGTTCCACCAACAAATGAAAAAGCAGTGAAACTCAGTCAGAATAATTCCAAAGCCACAAATGCACTTTTGAATGGTCTCAGTGATATGGTATTCACCAAAGTTGCACATTGTAAATCCGCTAAAGAGATTTGGGACAAGCTTCGAAATATTTATGAAGGAGATACAAAAGTCAAAGCAGCAAAGCTTCAAACCTATAGAGGTCAGTTCAAACAACTAAAAATGAAGGAAGATCAGAATATTGCAGCCTACTTCTTACGAGTCGATGAAACAGTGAATGCAATAATAGGATTGGGAGAAGAAATTGAAGAATCTATAATTGTTAAAAAGGTACTGAGATCTCTTCCTATGAGATTTAACCCTAAGATATCAACACTAGAAGAAAAATCGGATCTAAACTCAATAAGCATGGATGAACTGCATGGAATTTTCACAGCATATGAAATGAGAACTGGATAGGAAAATCTAGATGTAAAATAAGTAGTCTTCAAAGCATCTAAAAGATCAAAGAAAAAGAAAAAGAAACAAGAAGAATATAGTAGCAACAATGATGTCTCGAAAGATGATGAAGAAGTGGCCAACTTCTTCAAAAGACTGAACAAGGGAACTGACGGTAGGTATAGAGGTAAGCTTCCTTTAATTTGTTTTAATTGTGATGGTATTGGTCATTTTGCTAACAAATGTCCTCATAAGAAAAAGATAGATGATGAAGGTTACTCAAAAAGCAAACAAACATATAAAGGAAAAATAACTACAAAGAAAGTTTTCAAGAAAAACTTATGCATCGAAGAAGACATATCATCATCAAATGAAGATGAAGTCGGTGTCAATGAGACAGGAAGAGTTATATTCATGGAAGTAGAAGACTCTGATAAAGAAGACTCTGAAGAAGAATATGAAGAAGCCAAAGAAGAATATGAAGAAGTTGAAGAAGAAATTGAAGAGGCAGAAGTTGAATTTCGAGAAGAATTAATGTGCACCATAGAAGTTATCAAAAGAGAAAAGAAGAAAAACAAGAAACTACAAGCAGAACTAGACAAGAAAGAAGACACTCAAGAACTAGAACAAATGATCACAAAATTGAAGGTTCAAATAGAAGAAGATAAAATAATTGAAGCACTCAAAGAACAGCTAGAAGAAAAGGACAAGATCATTGAAAACTTGGAAGCACGGATTGTCACATTAAGAAAGGATATTCAAAAGAAAAATATGCAAAATAGCTCAAAAGTTTTGGATGACATTATCAGCAGTCAAAAATCTCATTTTGACAAGACCGGACTTGGATACAATCAGATAGAAAAGGGATCAAGATCCAAAAAAACAGAGCAAGAAACATATCCAAAAATCTATGCAAAAACAATCAAAGGGATAAGAAGATATACAAGGAAGATTATAGTGACACTCCTCCATCGAGAAGACTCGGATTTCATAATCAACAATCAACAGATAGGCCTCAAGAAGAAGAAGGATTCACAAGACCACCTCCTTTCAGAAGATCCTAAACTCCCATGTATCAAACTATATTTTTTGGTTTATGTTATGCATGTAATAATTTTGGACATAAAGCTGTAAATTGCAGAGCTAACAACAGGAACAATAACAACTTTGATAGTCATACACAAAGGGGTTATTCAAGAAGGCCTAGTGAAACACAGAGAAGAAGTTACAACAGGTTTGAATCTTTGAGCACTGAAGTGGAATGTAACAAATGTAACAATTTTGGACACATGGCCAAAGAGTGCAGAATGACAGCCCCTCCTAAAGAACCTCAACAGAATAACAATAGTTACAAACAAGAACCTCAAAAAAGGACATGGATAAGAAAGCAAGATTAGTATAGCAATGAAGAATGCACAATTGCTATACAAGCTAAGCAGAAGAAAAACGGTTGGTATGTTGATAGTGGGTGTTCAAAACACATGACAGGTGATAGAGACAAGTTTATTACATTACGAAAGGAAAGAGATGGATCAGTCTCCTTCGGAAATGATGATTCAGCCAAAATCATTGGAAAAGGCAGAGTCTGAATTGGGAACAAGAATGAAAAGGCAGAAAATGTTCTACTAGTAGAAGATATGAAACATAATCTTCTAAGTGTGAGTAAAATGTGTGACCAAGGTCATAAAGTTACTTTTGATTCACAAAAGTAAGAGATAAGAAAAGAAGGTTCAGGGAAATTGATTGCTACAGCTGGAAGAACTTCAAGCAACATATATATGTTAAGTGAAATTGGAAATGAAAAGTGTTGTCTAGGAAAAGAAGATGAAAATTAGCTATGGCACATAATAATGAGTCACGTGCATTTTGATAACCTTGTTAAAGTCAACAAAAGAGAAGCAGTCAGAGAAATGCCCCAAATCACGAAAACAACCAAAACTTTATGTAAGCATTGTCAACAAGGAATGCAAACAAAGACCAGGTTCAAATCAATGGAATATTCAATGACAAGACCACTAGAAATTGTGCATACTGATCTAGTTGGACCAACTACAACAAAGGGATTAAAAGGTGAGAAATACTTTATGTTATTAGTTGATGATTATACAAGAATGACAGAAGTTTGTTTTCTCAAGAATAAATCACAAGCTTTTGAAAATTTCAAGGTCTACAAGGAAATGGTTGAAAATGAATTGGTTTCAAAAATCAAATGCTTGAGATATGATAATGGTGGAGAGTTGACCTCAAAGGAATTTATGGACGACTCCAACAATCATGGAATAAAAAGACAATTCTCCATTGCTAGGACACCTCAACAGAATGGAGTTGTTGAAAGAAAGAACAGGACAGGACAGGAAATGGCTCGAACAATGCTAATAGATTCAAAATTGATAGATATTTTTTGGACACGGGTAGTGCATACATCAGTTCGCATTCAAAACAGATTAATGCTCAGAAACAACACCGGCAAAACTCCTTACGAGCTATGGAAAAGAAGACCAGCAAATGTGAAGAACTTCAGAGTTTTTGGAAGCAAATTCTATATCAAAAGAGAAGATGGAAGAATGGGAAATTTTGACTCTCGTGTGGACAAAGGAGTACTTGTTGGTTACTCAAGTACAAGGAAAGCATACAAGTGTTACAATATAAGATTGAACAAAGTTGTGGAAATCATCAATGTGACAATTGATGAAACAGGAAGACCAAAATCAAAGGAAGAAGAAAATGAATCAATGAAACCACCCTTAGAAGAAGAAGCAGAAGATGAAAAATAAGTAGAAGAGGAATATAAAGAGAATCCAATAGAAGCAGAAGAGAAATTTCAACAAGTGTCTCCAAAGACATCTAGTAAATGAGTACAGAAGAATCATCTTTCAGATCAGATTATCGGAAACAAAGATGCAGGAGTTGAGACTAGAAGAAGAATCCGTTCACCAGAACAAACACACCTAGCACTCTTATCCACAATTGAACCAAACTGTTTTGAAGAAGCCAACAAGGATGAATTTTGGAATAAGGCCATGGATGAAGAATTGGATCAAATAGAGAAAAATGACACTAGGGAATTGGTTCTAAGACCAAAGAATAAGAATGTGATCGGCACAAAATGGGTTTTCAGGAATAAATTGAATGAAGATGGACAAGTTACAAGGAACAAAGCTATATTAGTATGTAAAAGATATGCACAGATTGAAGGAATCGACTTTGAAGAGACATTTTCCCCAGTTTCCAGAATGGAAGCAATCCATTTTATTTTAGCTTATGCATGCTCCAAAAATATTAAAGTATATCAGATGGACATAAAATCAACTTTTTTGAATGGGGAACTTGAAGAAGAAGTCTGCATTGAACAACCAAAATGATTTTAGTTGTCAGAGAACATAGATTATGTGTGTAAATTAAAGAAGGCCTTGTATGGTCTAAAACAAGCTCCTAGAGCATGGTACTCTAGACTGGATAAGTATCTGCAGTAGGCAGAGTTCAGAAAAGGAAGTGTAGACAACACCCTGTACATCAAGGTAAGTCAAGGTAATATTTTATTAGTTGAAGTTTATGTTGATGATATTATTTTTGGTAGTGATGATGACAGGTTAAGCCAGAAATTTGCAAAAGATGTGCAGAATGAATTTGATATGTTGTTACTTGGAGAACTATCCTTCTTTCTGGGACTTCAGATACGTCAAAGCAACCAAGGAATTTTTATTTCTCAAACCAAGTATATCAGAGAAATGCTATAGAGGTTCATAATGAAAGATTGAAAACCAGTTATCACTCCCATGCAAACCAGTTGCAAGTTGAGCAAAGATGATGATTCGAAGTCTACAGATCAAAGGCAATACAGGTCAATGATTGGCATCCTACTATATGTGACAACATCCATACTAGATGTAATGCAGGCAGTTGGATAGGTGGCACAATTTCAAGCAACACCAAAGGAATCACATGTATTAGCAGTGAAGAGGATTTTTAGATATCTCAAAGGAATAGAAGAGTTTGGATTATGGTATCCAAAAGGAAAGGATCTATCACTTATTGCCTACACAGATGCAGATTGGGCAGGTTGTATTGATGATCGAAGAAGCACCAGTGGAGCAGCGTTCTACTTAGGTGAGTGTTTAGTATCATGGCTAAGCAAGAAACAATCATCAGTATCTTTATCTACAGTCGAGGCAGAGTATATTACAGCAGCATCATGTTGTACACGAGTTCTTTGGATGAAACAAACTCTGACAGATATACAGGTTGAGTATGATGAGCCCATTCTAATCTATTGTGATTATACAAGTGTCATTAATATCTCGAAGAACCTGGTGATGCACTCCAAGAAGAAGCACATTATAATAAAGTATCACTTTCTACGGGAGCAGGTTGCAAAAAAGAACATCAGAGTTGAGTATGTGGGCACAAAAGAACAAGTGGCAGACATCTTTACAAAACCGCTTCCACAGGAAGCCTTTGAATATCTTCGCCAGAGACTTGGAGTTATTTCTACTCCAAAATGAATGCTTTTTGAATGCTTATCTTATATGTCTTAGATGTACACGAGCAAGCACCATAAGAGGATAGTTCAGTCAGGGGGAGCAACCCCAGATGGAAATATACATTTTCCATTGATGACAAAGGGGGAGATATTTATCAGATGTAGAGGACAGAGGCATGGTTCCAGGGGGAGCATGAGTGATATGATTTCAGTATTGCATCCAGAGTGTTTCCATCAATGCCAAAGGGGGAGATTGTTGATTAAGGTTGGTTGTCATTGATGTCAACCCTTGAAGAAAGCTCAATAGCACAAAGGTTTGGGTAATGGACCCAAGTTTGTTTGATATAAAAATGACTCATTATTGTCTTGTCATGGTTGATAAGAAGTATAGATGGATGAACTCCAAAGTGGTCCCCTTATGGTGAAAGCCCTCACAGGAAGATGCTTTGCGGATTGAGTTATCCTAGAAGTATGGTTAGAGAACCCATGCTTAATTGAGGAATAATGAGATGAAGGGAAGTGATTTTGTTAGTGAAACTATCCTAGATGCATAGTGCTTGTCATGCCATTTTCGATGGTGTGTGGAACGTCACATAACTCCTCATGGTTAGAAAGTTATGACCATATAAAGTTGGAGAACCCTCATGAGTCTTATAGAAGCCCCCAAGAGTCAAAGTGTCTTGAAAAAGAAATTATTGTAAATGGAGAAGCCCTAAAATAAGGAAAGTGTAAGGCTACATGAAGATATAAATAAGAGGCAAAGCTCACTCATTAAATACACACTTGTACATATTGTATATCTAGTTTTTTGTGTAAAGCTTATTGTAAATACTTATGGATACATCTAAAGTGGCGAACGTTTGAGGTAGTACGAAGGGTTGACGGTGAAATTCTCGAAATTACAGCGAATACAAAAAACCCTATTTTCTGATGTGTATGCGGGTTTTCTATGTATAGGGTGAGTACATGTAGGCGGATTGTCTGTGAATAGGGTGTGTACATACATGGGTTGGAAGTGTATAGGGTGAGTACATGTACGCGAGTTGTCTATGTATAGGGTGCGTACGTACGCGGGCTGGCTGTGTATAGGGTGAGTACATGTTGATAAATCCATGGAAACTTGAGAAGATGAAGATGCGGAGGTTCTAGATTCTGAGATCAAGCTTTCAGGAAGGTCTAAAGTGCTTAGATACATCAGATCCATCCATTGGTTCAAAAGGCATGTCTTATTTCTATGAATAGTTGGATTTTGATGTATGCATGAGGAATGGCAATGGAGATTTGAGGATTCTCCTTAGAGAGACTAGTGGCTACATGGGATTTTATGTATAAGTTAGATCTATAGAAATACAGTGTTGGTATGTTCATCATTGATACTTTTTGTGAGGCACATCTTTTATTTCTTGGCATATGGCTAAGGGTTTTTATGGTACATGGTTGAGAGCTTGTATTTATGTAGTAGTTGATGTATTGAGAGGTTGAATATCAGAAAGGGTTTGATGACTAAGATCGTGTGAGGTATATTATACTTGTTCATGATTACACACGCCTATGAGAGAAATATTTTCCTTGAGTAAAGGTTATGTATGAGGATGCATGCACAAGGTACAGTTACAGTCTGGATACAGTGACAGGTTACAGATCTATGTGAAAGAAGTAACAGAGGGTCAGAAGTTTTCAAAAAAAAGGAAACCCTAGTTTTAGAAGGCATATGCAGGCTGCATAACAGTTAGGGCGCATACATACGTGGGTTGCATAACAGATAGGGAGCGTACATACGCGGGTTGCAGCGCTACAGGTCGCGTACCTGTTGTATTTTTGTAGATACATGTTTAGTTCAGGTACAGATTGATTACAGGGAAGTTGTACAGATTGGATACAGGTCAGTGGTACAGGTTGATATAGTTGTACAGTAGTATATCTCATAGTGACAGGTTGTCAGTGGTTCCATCATTCTACTTATACTGTAGGGCGGTTGGACGGGGAAAGGACAGGTGGTTGTAGTCGAAGAACATAGGGGGTTGCAGCCTCCTTCTGGTTGTAGCCAGAGAATTGGGGAGTTGGCACTTCCCTCAGGTTGTAGCCTGAGAAACTAGGGGGTTGGAGCCTCCTTCCACTTGCAGCTTGAAAACAAAGGAAGTTGGTGCTTCCAATGAATGTAATTCTTCAAGACATATAAGAAAAAGTATTTCGTTGTTTTCTCCCGCTTTGGGTTTCCGCATAAAACACTAGTGTACTCTGTGTGTGTGTGATTTTTCATTTATTATTGCTCATTATTGGATAATAATTCTACATTGACATAACACTTGGATTATTTGGTTAAAAAGGACTATAATTGCACTATTATTGATTCACCCCCCCTCTCAGTAATCCAACAAATATGACAATTACATGAAAGATATTGTAGATAGGATATAGTAGTAACCATGAGACATAGTTCAATTCCCCCCTTACACCCTCTTTCATTTCCCCTCTAATGGACTCATAGCCCCGTCGGTATTTTCTCTCTACAGTCATCCTTGGAACCTCTCAATATATTCATAATGATCATGTATAAAATGTCTTTAAAATCGTCATGGTAAGTCTACCTCATGGCATCAAAACGTAGTAATAAAAACATAATTACAATATAAACAAGATCAAGTTCAAAGGATTGAGACCGAGATATTACAAAATTAACTAAATGTTTTCTCTAGACTTTGTTCGCAAGAGTTCCAAGAATCCAATATTCCATTGCATATATTTTTTGATATTTTGGTTCAATTTTGCACTTTTGTTGGTATTTACTTCTGGATTGATTGTACTTCTCGGTGCTTACATTAGATTGATATAAAACTTGTTACAACCAAGGTGATTATACTTTGTTGGTATTATACATTATGAAAAATGTATTAACCATGAAATTACATTTCCCATTGAAAAAATTAATGACATTGAATGTGGACTTAGTTTCTTTTAGAGAAATTTAAATTCAAATAGAGAACAATTGAAATCTAGCATTTCCTTTGTTGGCAATATATTAAAGCATGTTTCGAATGTGGTCATTATAAACTCATTTGATCTCGACATGTGTTTACAATTTTCACTTTCTAATTTTGTCCAAAGTTCAATACAGTTTGAATGTGGGCATTATAAACTCATTCAATCTTGGCATATGTCACAAGCCTATATTGATGATCTTTGTGTGTATGTGCATGTGTGTAATGTTACTTGTGTGAAACCTAGGATTTGACGTTTTCCGTATAATATATGTTTCATGTTCCATTTTCAATTTCTCATTTCTGGTAACATAAATTCCAATAGTGAGGGACAAATTTGTTAGATGATTAGAGAATTCCACAAACAATCAAACACAATGAATAAGAGTGCTTGCACCAAAAGGCATTATATATCTCAATATGACACAAATGTTATGATATGGTAATATAGATAAAGCTAGCACACACACACCCACACACCCACACACACACACACATATATATAATTATTATCAATATTCTCATGTCAAAGAAAGAAATTAATGGCCCTCGAGGCGTAGAACAATCACTGATGGAGTGTACTATTAAGGCACTCTGTTATATGAAGTCACCGGTTTGAAACCCTCGACTTACTTTGTGTGTTTGGTTGACATGCTTGGAGGATATAGTGGTAGAAGTTGGATAACATGACCCATGTCATGTGAGTACGTGCTTGACTAACTGATTCCACGACTCCATGTCACGCACGTGCTCTACTATCTAAATTCACAACCCAATCATGTGAGTATGTGTCCGATTGTCTGAATCCACGACCATGTGTCATGTGAGTATGTGCCCGACTCTCTGATTCCATGACCCATGTCACGCTAGTGAAAGTATGTACCCCACTAGTTGTTGATTTTGCCAGTCACAAAAAAAAGAGAAATTAACATTGACCATTTTATATAAAAAATATATATATATAAATAGCTTTATGTGGAAATACTAATAAATGTGACTAAAAATAAAAGTTAAAAAAAGAGATAGCAAAATTGATTATAACTTAGTTTTTTATTATTATTTGTATCTTATCACTTTTTTCATCATTAAACATTATTAGTACCTGAAAATGTAGATAATATAGTAACCACTCATATGTTTAGTAACCGTCAAAATGATATTATTGAGTCTGTTTTACAAAACATTTACCCACCATTTCCAAGGTTTTATAAAATATATAATTAATTTATCTTTTTCGTAAAATAAAATTTATTTTCAAAATTTTTTAAATTTTGAAATCAAAATTTCCATTGGCTAAGACATCATGATAGGACATAATTTTATCTGGTGTGTTTGAATTTCTTTTAACATTTGTCAGAGTTTTAAATTCATTTAAAAATCTAAAATTATAAAATTTGACACCTCAGACATGGCTGCAAGGTCCTCACACTCCCCTGACACGGACATTGCTCACACCTTGCATATATTTAAGACCTTGACATCGTCCTAATCTAGGCATTGACATCCTTTATTGATAGGGAAGGGAAATCCACCTAGTGGTTCACGCGGTGCTCATGTTGTAACGCGGCAGGTTGCATGGAGTCATTCATTGATTCTGATGCTTGATTTAATTCTCAATTGTTGGGTAAATTACAAACCTATGAACCTGCCTCTTGAACAAGCTAACAAATTTAACTTTCTTGAGTGGCCGAGAAAAGGTCTAGAGCCTTAAGTCTTTAGTTCTACCTGCAAAATTTAGACAAAAACCCTTTTTAGACCCTATTTCATTGTACAATTATTTCTTTGACTAAATGCCTTAGGTAAGAGGATCATTCATTCCACTCTAAGACAATCATATTCTWGGGCTTTCRCTTTGCTGCCGTTACTCAAATCCTGCTTAAAAAATATTCCTTCTTACCAGCTAGTGTACCATATTGAACCATTTGTCCCATGTGGTTGGGATCGGAAACTAAGCGAATGGAAGCTCAAGTTGTAAGGTGTTGGGTGAGACGACGACTCTAGTGAGACTTGATCAATGGGTGT
The DNA here is from genome assembly GCA_032191745.1 of Picea mariana. NCBI lineage: Eukaryota > Viridiplantae > Streptophyta > Pinopsida > Pinales > Pinaceae > Picea > Picea mariana. The sequence continues at coordinate 80,707 of JASDQU010242125.1, forward strand.
TTCTCCCAAGACCTTTTTGGACAAGACCTCCATAAGACGTGCCTAGTCCCTTACTGAGTATTTCTCTGGGCTCTTCTCTAATCATTGCCCCGCAAAGGCCCCTCTCCCTAGGTCTACAAGACCTAATAAAAAAAACAAGGTTGGTTGTCATGCATTAGAAAAGTTGGAATCCAATCCTGAGAAAAAATCAAATTCATAACTTTAACAAGAGTTGGAAGCAATTACAACAAATACCCTAGAAGCCTCGTTTAATTTTAGAGTTTGGTATATATATATATATATATATAAACTTGGTCCATAAGCAAACTTTTTATATACCTCTAACCCTAACTCGTTGTCTTTCCTCTCATACATTACACTATATCGTTGAAGCTTGTGTTTTTAAACTTGGTGGTGAACTCGTGGAGTTGAAGTTGTTGTGTACTGTTTCTTGGAGTCTATGGTTTGTTGTTGCTTTTTTACCACTGTCATTTAGTACATGTTCTCATAGGCTCAAGATAACTATCATGACAAAGATACCTTATATTATATTAAATCGCATAATAAAGTATTATTACTTCAACCTTATACTTTTCAACATAGGAAATTTAATAATGTGTGTACGCATCAACATACGTATATCCATCCACCTACCTCTACATACATTCCATCTTCAATAGATTGTTGTTCTTTGATAGTATTTGGTGGGTGGTATGATTTAATGCACCACTAGGTACATAATACCAAATGGTTTATCGTATGGGAGTGAACATGTAGATTCCTCTCTTATTTGAAATCCACAAAATAATTATACATTCAAACATGGGAATTTTGTATTTGCATTGATATTTGTGAGCTTGGATTTTTATTAATTTTAAGTTTTGGTTAGGTAAAGAACTTTTAGATCTACATTTCAATTGATATAGTCTACACATTCTATGTTTTTTATTTTTTTCGACGATTATCATCATAATCTGGCAATGTAATTGTTGGTGAAATTGCAATTTTGTAGTGCTTAAATCGTGTTTTTGAAGGCATAAATTGATTCAACTCCCTCAAAAAACCCCAAGACACACATTATATGTAATCTCAACCACTAAAATCTGCAATTGCAACTATTTTTTTTAATTTTTGACCAGAATTTGGACGAAACCCATCGGAAAAAGTGACCAAAAAAAGGTTAAAGTGTAGAACGTTTAGACTATGTCCATCCAATTTAGTTTTGTAACTCCAGATAAATTGTTTCTTAAGAGGGTGCCTCTCAACTAATTTGTTGAACCTTCACTATATATGTTATGATTTTTCTAGATGAAACTGTGACTCACTAGATTGTTTTCCTCCCTCAAAACATTGTTTTTTCACAACCATTTGTAGAAACTGTTGGTTTGGTTAAAACACTAATGCTCCATGTGGAAGATCTTAGAAAGCTCCCATACTACAAAAACTTCACAATGTATAGCTACAAATGATGTAGAATATTTAATGGTCTATCCAAACAATATTGTTATGATCATCAATTTTGTTTCAATTTGTAATGTACCTTCATTATTAATATAAAAAATAGGGTTTACTAGTCTAACATTTCATTGATTGAAGTAGTTGTATGTAAATAAAAATACAACACATTGATATCGTTTACAACATAGAAACCATTATTCTCAATTACTATGATAGAGTTTGGCATTACAACAATCAACATAAGGTCAAGTTTTCCATCTTTAAATGCAAGGTCTAGATTTTAATTTCTCTAGACAACAAAATCAAGTTGAAGATCTCAATTTAATTAGAACTAGCGCTTCACAATTTCCCACATAATACATTTTCAAGATGATGGCACTTAAATAGAGATAGCATAATCAAATTACAATAAGCATAAGCATATGATTCACGTAGTGACTCTATTTCAAAGGTTCATCAATCATCTCAACTCATCAATTCCCTAGAATCTCTTAGATGGAGGTCTTGTTCTCTCCAAAAGAGGACAGTCCTAGGGTTTAAGGTTAATATTCTTAAGATCATGCATATTACACCTTCTCCCTTAATTATAAGTGTGATTCCATGATCACTGGGGTCATATTAAACATAAGAAAATGATTATTTTAATCTACATACCTCTTGTCTCATTATTCACCAATACATGGTTATACAAAATGGAATAAAGCCTTATAGAAAAGTAACTCACAATATTGAGGCCAAAACATAATACAATACATCATACAATAGAGGTGAATACCTCACAATAATCTTCAAAATCGTTTACAACAGTTACACTAATCTATGCATAACTTTCATATAATTTCAGGGGTATGAGGATCTAGCCTCCTCCTCCTTTCAAGAGTCCAATGTAAGAGTAAACATGGTTCAAACCAATCAGTAACCATATAATTTAATCTCTTAAAAACTTTCACGTAAAATGCAAAAAGTATTCATATAGAACAAACACAAATTGTCTAGGCTATGGGGGATTTGAGTTGCTCTTCTTGATCTGAATATATTTTCACCTTTTTGGGACTGAAATAGACGAATATAACTCTGAAATTTTGTGATCTTATGAATATTGATGTCACTTACTTGATTGTAAAATTTGAATTCGAATGGACATCGTATGACCAAGTTACAATAGAATTTCAACTACAACCATTTTGTGTTTTTAGGCGTCATATTGAAAAATATGAAGTTGTTTTTTGGTGATAATGTGGATATTGATGTCAACTACTTTATGTTAAAACTTTAATCCCAATGGAAATCATATGGACAATTTATAGTAGAATTTCATTTACAACCATTTTATGTTTTTAGGGGCCATATAGGCAAATCATAGGCTAATTTTTAGTGAGAATGTGGGGATATGTACTAGATAACTCCACTACGAATTTGGTCTTTATTATACTTCATATGAAATCATTTCACTAAAAATACGAAATCGATTTTCAATGCATTTCTACAAACAATTTGCATGCATGAGGAACTTATCAATTACAAATTTTGCAATTTAATAAATTATAACAAAAACCATTCACTTAATGACATCTACATAATTTCCAAGATAGGAGCTCAAAATAAATAATGCTAACATGCATGTGCATTAATAATAATGTTAACATGCATGTGCATTTCATCATGATTAAAATCTTAATAAAAAATAATAATGTTAACATGCATGTGMATTTCATCATGATTGAAATCTTAATAAAAAATAATAATGCTAACATGCATGTGCATTTCATCATGATTGAAATMTTAATAAAAGAATAATAATTCTAACATGCATGTGCATTTCATCATGATTGAAATCTTAATAAAAGAATAATAATGCTAACATGCATGTGCATTTCATCATGATTGAAATCTTAATAAAAAAAGATGAAGAATACACTTATTTTTCATAAAATGAGTTCCAAGGAAACTAATTGTGGGTGAACCATTTTCCTTTCAACCATAGACAAATACTTTGTGAATGCCACCCCCATGTTGGGCTATGAGACCACGAGGGAAAAAGAAGAGTTGTCAAAGCTCCCAAATCACTCTTCTCTTAACCACAAGCTTCCAAACCAACAGAAATGTAGAGGTTAAAGAAATTACTTCCCTACTCAATCTTGGTGTCTAATTCCCCATGATAGTGTTTATTYCATCTCTCCATGGGTAGAGGTTGAAGAAAGTACTTCCCTACTCAATCTTGGTGTCTAATTCCCCATGATAGTGCTTCTTTCATCTCTCCATGGATCCTATGATAGTTGGGATGCTTTTTTTTCATCAAGAACTCTATTCTCTCCTCAAGAAGTCGTTTTTTTATCAACCTCTTCATAATTCAAATTCTTTTTTTTGCATGAATGAAGGAAATGGAAAGGAAGAGTCCTATTCCAACTCTTCCACTTCCATAATCATAGGGATCAAGAGTCCTAGTTGAACTCTCCTTGATTGCATGAATATAGGAATTAGTTGCTTCAATATAAGAGGTATGTGCTTAAAAATAGAAGTTTAATTACTTAAAGTAATTAAGTATTTCATGGGTCTCGTAATTATAATATCATACATATTAGGATAGAATGCTAATATGAAAATTACATGAAAGATGTTGTAGATAGGATATAGTAGTAGCCATGAGACATAGGTCAAGTCCCCCCTTAGACCCCCTTTCCTTTCTCCTCTAGTGGACTCATAGCCCCATCGGTGTTTTCTCTTTCGAGTCATCCTTGGAACCTCTCATTATATTCACAATGATCATGTTTAAAATGTCTTTTAAATCGCCATGGTAAGTATATCTCATGGCATCAAAACTTAGTAATGAAAAACATAATTATAATATAAACAAGACCAAGTTCAAAAGGATAGAGACCGGGATATTATACAATTAACTTTGTTTTCTCTAGACTTTGTTTGCAAGAGTTCCAAGGATCCAATGTTCCATTGCATATATTTTTTTTATATTTTGGTTCAATTTTGCACTTTTGTTGGCATTTACTTCTAGATCGATTGTACTTCTTGGTGCATACATTAACTTAATATCAAACTTGTTACAACCAAGGTGATTATACTTAGTTGGAATTATACATTATGAAAAATGCATTAACCATGAAATTACATTTCCCATTGAAAAAATCAGTGCCATTGAATGCAGACTTAGTTGTTTTTGGAGAAATTCAAATTCAAATAAAGAACAATTGAAATATAGCATTTCCTTTGTTGGCAATATATTAAAGCATGTTTTGAATGTAGACATTATAAACTCATTCGATCTCGACATTTGTTACAATTTTCAATTTCAACTTTTGTCCAAAGTTCAATACAATTTGAATATAGACATTATAAAATCATTCAATCTTGGCATATGTTAGAAGACTAATGATCTCCGTGTGTATGTACGTGTGTGTAATGTTACTTGTGTGAAACTTAAGATTTGATGTTTTCCATACAATATATATTTCATGTTCCATTTTCAATTTTCCATTTATAATAACATAAATTCCAACATAGTATGTTTCATGTTCCATTTTCAATTTTTCGTTTATGATAACATAGATTTCAAGAGTGAAAGACAAATTTACTACATGATCAAAAAATTCCACAAACAATCAAACACAATGAATAAGAGTGATTGCACCAAGAAGCATTATATAACTCAATATTACATAAATGGTATAATATGGTAATATAAGTAAAGCTAGCGCATGTATCACATCTAATAATAATAATATATA
>JASDQU010242126.1:0-19854 GCA_032191745.1 Picea mariana
CCTATGAATACATCAATCAAGTGCTCATCTGGAATATCGGTTACCTTTATATTCAATCTTTGGAAGTTCTCAATGTGCTCGGTAACTGAACCCTTTTGCTTGAGATTTATCAATTGGCTAAAGAAGGTATTGCTCCTTGTATCCTCATAGTGTGTTATCATTTCTTCCATGAAAAAATTCCAAGTGACGAGTGATTTGTGAGAACAAAGCCATCGATACCAAACAAATTGATTAGGTTCTAAATATAAAGAAGCAATTCGTACCTTTTGTGTATGTGGCACATTATGAAGATCAAAGAATTGCTCCATCTGAAGTATCCATGTGATTGGGTCCTTGCCATCAAACTTCCTCATATCAATCTTAGGAACGTGGTTGGTCTTCAAACCAAAGTCAGAGTTTCTCCATTCTTGATTCACCTTCCTTGTGTCCTCATCATGAATTTCATGGGATGCATTTTCACTTTCGGGTGTCTTCTCTGTTACAAAATTTTTCAATACTTCCATGATCTCCCCTTTTAAGCCATCCATATTAGTATCCAACTTAGCTTCTATTGAATCCATCAACTTAGCTTTCATTGAATCCATCTTAGTATCCAACTTAGCTTCCATTGAATCCAGCTTAGTATCCAAATTAGCTTCCATTGAATCCATCTTCTTTTGTAGTTCATTTATGTCCCTACACATTGCTTCACCTTCATCAAGAGTCCAATTAGGATTTTCTGGAGGCTTATTTGGTGTAGAAGGTCCCTTTTTTGGTGGCATGTTGGCCAAGTATCACTTTTGAGTCTTGATTTTGAGGCGGTTCTTCTAGACAATATTTATTCTGTTCTATCTCCCAAGTTTCGGCCCTTCTGTGTATGAAACTTTCTTTTAGGTAGTTCTCTGATATTTCGTCTCTGTAATGCCACAGGTCTGAACAAAATTGGATGTGCCAAGTGGAATTTACGGTAACTTCCTCACAACTTGCTGATTTTTGGCCTTTCCAGGAGATCTCACTTGTATAGCATGCCCCACACAAAATAATTGATATCAAATTCTGAAACTTGCACCCAAAATACTACAGACTATCCAAGATCCAATGAAACCAGTCCCACTCAATTTGGATACTCTAGCAAGAAGTTATGATTGTTTTACCTGGAACACCTTCTTGAGACTAGTCAGATACCCTATCTTACACAAGGTGTATATACAAATTTAAGATGACCCAGAAGCTGAACTTTTTACCACAGATACTTTACTAATTTCTATAAATGGCCTCTATATTTTAGAGTCTGAAATGTTACATAAACTTTTTTATAGCGAAAATTCCGCAATGACTCATTTCAGGATGATTCCAGAACCCTATCTTGTACAGGCTGTATATACGAACGTATAAGGCCTCAAGAGTTGAATTGTGAACCCAATGCACCTTGATCTGTCTACTAAATATTATCCAAGCCGTTCCTTTTGAAACGTTGTAGAAAAAAAGTTATAGTGAAAATGCCACGGTGTCTTAGATGTAGCAATGAAACCCCAAGACCTTGAGCTCTGATACCATATGTTAAGAACCAAGCATCAATATAGCATAGAAAAACCTTAGGAAAAGTACTCAACGCCTTGAAAAAGAGATAATTTTAGATAATAAGCCTCTTCAAGGGGGCAACCTCCTTTTACGCCACTTAAATGTTCAAATACAAGATGATTCAAAATGAAAATGTCTCCTTGGTATATATAGGAGACTAGGAGGTATAATTACGACTAATGGCCTAAATCCGACATAAATAAAATAACATTACTAATATAATATGCCCCAATTAAGGGGTAATGAGCCAATATTAGGGCTTAACAACAATTGTTTTCCCCGTCAATTGTATAGCCAACATTGAGTCTCCAAAAATTTATGAATTGATTATTCCAAATTCTTGTGTTAGTTTCAAGACCAACTTTAAAGCCATCATTCACAAAATTTATTGGTTTCTTGACCAATTCCAACTTTAAAGGAAATACAATCCAATGTGACAAGGGATCACCACAACAAAGTTATGAAGAATAAGAAGAACTTCGAAAAGAACAAGGTTCTCTAGTAAATAATTCATGTGAACAAAACCAGTCTCTCGCAAACAATGTGCATATCCTACAATATAAATTAGAAGAGTAGTTTAACAAGACAAAGTACCTCAAAAAATAACTATTAGCATTAGAGAAAGAGAATTTTGACTTATAAGCAAAGGATCAAGTATNGAAATACAATCCAATGTGACAAGGGATCACCACAACAAAGTTATGAAGAATAAGAAGAACTTCGAAAAGAACAAGGTTCTCTAGTAAATAATTTATGTGAACAAAACCAGTCTCTCGCAAACAATGTGCATATCCTACAATATAAATTAGAAGAGTAGTTTAACAAGACAAAGTACCTCAAAAAATAACTATGAGCATTAGAGAAAGAGAATTTTGACTTATAAGCAAAGGATCAAGTATTGTTTTGACAAGATGTTGCAATTCAATGCGATTGAGAATCTCAGGAGAAGCAAGATGCCAATAGAAAAATTGACACAATCTTTTTAGATAAATACAAGGAAATTAATTGTTTGAATAATCATAGTCAAATCTTGCTTATAGAGGTAAAAAAAATATAATGTAAGGATCTATCAATCTTGAAAGTAGACGAAGAGACATCCATGGATGAAAGAGAATCAAGGAAGTTTTCAAAAGTTGAGATTGTAGATAGAGAGACCTTAACTGATATAATTGAATCAAGAAATTTCTTAGAAGTTGATAGTATGGATAAAGAGACCTCAATGGAATTGATTGATGTTGACAAAAATGTCATTATTGATGAAGCTTTATCAATGAAAGAACTTCCAAAATTTGAGTTCAAGAAACAATTCAACGATAAAGAAACATCTATAGATTTAGTGATTGTTGATGTAACATTGATCACCATTGATGAAGTGATATGTTAGTTGAAGTATGTTTTCACACCATTAAATACAAAAAAATAAAATATTGTCCCGATGACACAATTAAATCATGACAAGATTAAACCAAAGGTTAAGAAGGATCAACTTATGAGGGTACCATATTGACATCGAGATCACACGAGTCTTAGTTGTTGGATTACTGAGAGGGGGAGTGAATCAATAATAGAGCAACTTAATCATTTTTAACCACAAAATGCAAGTGTTATATCAATGTAACATTATCATCCAATAGTTTCAAAGTAAATAAACAATGAACAAATGAGCAATCATACACATACACAATAGACTAGTGTTTTTACGTGGAAACCCAAAGCATGAGAAAACCACATAATGCTCTTTCTTATATGTATTTAAGAATTACATTCATTGGAAGCACCTTCTTCCTTTGTTTTCCAGTTGCAACTGGAAGGAGGCTCCAACCCCCTAGTTTCTCAAGATAACACCTGAGGGAAGATACAACACCCCAATTCTCTGGCTACAACCAGAAAGAGGCTACAACCCCATATGTCCTTGCCCCGTACAACCACCCTGAAATATAAGTAGAATGATGGAACCACTACCACACTATCACTGTGAGATATACTGCTGTAAACCTGTACCAATCAACATGCACAAAACAACCTGTAATCAACCTGCATCATAAACAAGTGCATCAAGCATGCACCAACCTGTACCATCAACGAGTGCATCAACCATGCACCAAATATGTACCAATCATGCATCAAATACGGATAAAATATGACTCATCAAGATGTACCAACATCATCAACTATACACCTCATGTATGTGCCAACTCATCAACTATTTGTCTCAACCATGTACCCAACATGTACCTCAACCAAAATCCCTCATCAATTTCATCATCCAAATCTGATTTGTAACTTTGCAATAGACCTGGTGTATATGATCACATACCTACAAAAATTCCTTAACTTAAACAACAAGAGACTAACATTTTCATCAAACTTTACTTTAGTCTCACATGACTAATTTTGGATTAGTCAACAACCCTGAATTGAAATAATAATAGCTATGTACATGTAATGAATAAATATATGAAAATAGTACACATTGTTCTTCAGTGTCTTTTATGCAATTCCTCCAGGTTTCACTACTTGGAACCTCTCAGAAAAGAATTTATAGAAAAAATGTCACACGTTGTTGAATTATGGCTTATTCTAGAGAGCGAACTTTAAATGGTACACAGAATACTACAGAATGTACTTTAACCAACACATTTTTTCTTACTGAATTTGGATCTGTTATGAATAAGTTATGGCATTTTTACCTGAAACACTTGTTTTGGACTAGTTTGAGGACTAGCCACAAACCCTATTTTCCACGAAGTGTAACTCCAAGTATACAATGAACCACAAGATGAAATTTTTAACACAAATACTTGGATATGTTTCCTCAACGACCTCCAGATTTCACGGTATGAATCATTCTAGAAAAAAAGTTATTGCAAAAATGGTGAGATGACCTGTAAATAACATACCTTAAAAAACATCATTAAAATAATTTATCCTCCCTTGAATTTCAGCCTTCTTTACTTCAGCTTCCCTCTGAAATTTGCCTTAGATATCCTTTGGTTACCTCAGTCACTTGTAGATATTCAATATGCTCAAGTGTGATTAAATGAGATACCCTTGCCTCTTATTTATACTTTTATGTAGCTTCCTCAAGGGGTTACCTTCTAACCATCTTAAACCACTTTCCTTATTTTAGGGCTAACCCACTTTTAACCACTTGTCCACTTAGTAATTTCTCCGTTAACTTTATTATTTAAATAATTTTTTTTTGTATCCACTTTGACTTATGGTACACTCATCACTTCACTTTATTATTTAAACAATTTTTTCTTTGCAACCACTTTGATTACTTTGACCTTTTGGGGCTTCTAGATGACTCATGAGGGTTCTCCAACTTCACATGGCCATAGCTCTCTAACCGTGAGGAGTTATGTGATTTTCCACATACCGCCGGAAATGGCATGACATGAACTATCCATCTAGAATAGTCTTTCCTGCAAATATATCAAAACTCATACCATTATCCATCAAACAAACTTGGGTCCATTACCCAAACCTTTGTGCTACCAAAATTCGCTACCAGACTTTCTTCAAGGGTTGACATCAATGACAACCAACCCAATTCATCAAAAATATCTCCCTTTGACATTGATGGCAACACTCTGATGCAATATTGAATTCATATCACTCATGCTCCCCCTGTGACCATCGCTCCCCCTGGAACCATGCCTATGTGTTATGCATCTGATAAATCTCTCCCCCTTTGTCATCAATGGAAAAGGTATCTTTCCATCCGGGGCTACTCCTCCTAATTGAACTGTCCTTGGGGATACTTCCCTTGACTGAACTCTTCCTAACACTGATCTCCGAACCTGAACTGTCCTCTTTATGGTGCTTCCTTGTGTACATCTAATACATATAAGATAAGCATTCAAAATCATTCATTTTAGAGTAGAAATTACTCCAAGTCTTTGGTGAAGATACTCAAAGGCTTCCCATGGAAGCAGTTTTGTAAATATGTCTTCCACTTGTTCTTTTGTGCCCACATATTCAACTCTGATGTTCTTCTCTGCAACTTGTTCTTGTAGAAAGTGATACTTGATTGGAATGTGCTTCGTCTCTGAGTGAATCATCGAGTTCTTTGAGATAATGATGTTGCTTGTATTATCACAATATATTGGACTGGGCTCATCATACTCAACCTATATATCTGTCAGAGTTTGTTTCATCCATAGAACCTGTGTACAACATGTCGTTGTTGCAATATACTCTGCTTCGGCTGTAGATAAAGATATTGATGATTGTTTCTTGCTTAGCCAATATACTAAACACTTACCCAAGTAGAACGATGCACCACTGGTGCTTCGTTGGTCATCAATATAACCTGCCAAATCTGCATCTGTGTAGGCAATAAGTGATAGATCATTTCCTTTTGGATACCACAATCCAAACTCTTATGTTCCTTTGAGATATCTAAAAATCCTTTTCACTGCTAAGACACGTGATTCCTTTGGTGTTGCTTGAAATCATGCCACCTGTCCAACTGCCTGCATTACATCTAGTCTGGATGATATCACATATAATAAGCTACCAATCATTGACCTCTATTCCCTCTGGTATGTAGAATTTGAATCATCATCTTTGCTCAACTTGCAACTAGTTTGCATAGGAGTGGTAACCAGTTTACAATCTTCCATTCCGAACTTCTTTAGCATTTTTCTGATATACTTAGTTTGAGAAATAAATATTCCTTGGTTTCTTTGACATATCTAAAGACCTAGAAAGAAGGATACTTCTCTGAGTAATGACATTTCAAATTCATTCTGCATATCCTTTGCAAATTGCTGGCTTAACTTGTCATCATTACTCCCAAAAATAATATCATCAACATAAACTTCAATTAATAAAATACTATCTTGAGTTACCTTGATGTAGAGGTTGTTGTCTACACTTCCTTTTCTTAAACCTGCCTGTTGTAGATATTTATCCATGTTAATATTATGGCTTCTATATTCTAACAATCCAGTCTAGAGTACAATGCTCTAGGAGTTTGTTTTAGACCATACAAGGCCTTCTTCAACTTACACACATAATCTGCATTATCTGACAACTAAAATCCTTCTGGTTGCTCGATGTAGACTTCTTCTTCAAGTTCCCCTTTCAGAAAAGATGATTTCACGTCCATCTAATACACTTTAATATTCTTGGAGCATGCATAAGCTAAAAGCAATCGGATTTCTTCCATTCCATTCTAGCAACTGGGACAAATGTCTCTTCAAATTCGATTCCTTGAACCTGTATGTATCCTTTACATACCAATCTAGCTTTGTTCCATGTAACCTATCCATCTTCATTCAATTTATTTTTGAAAACCCACTTTGTGCCAATCACATTCTTATTCTTTGGTCTTGGAACCAATTCCCAAGTGTCATTCTTCTCTATTTTATCCAATTCTTCATCCATGGCCTTATTCCATAATTCATCCTTGTTGGTCTCTTCAAAACTGTTTGGTTCAATTGTAGATAAGAGTGCTAGGTGCGTTTGTTCTGGTGAACAAATTCTTCTTCTGGTCTCAACTCCTGCATCCTTGTTTCCGATAATATGATCTGAATGATGATTCTTTTGTACTCGTTTCCTAGGTGTCTTTGGAGGCACTTGTTGAACTTGTGCTTCTTCTTATGTATGATCCTCTTCATATTCCCCTTCTACTCCTTCTTCATCTTCTACTTCTTCTTCATAAATATGTTCCATTGATTCATTTTCTTCTTCCTTTATTCTCACCCACCCATTTCATCAATTGTTACATTGATGCTTTCCACAAATTTTTTCAACTTTGGATTGTAACACTTGTATGCTTTCCTTGTACTTAAGTAATCAACAAGTACTCCTTTTTCCACACGAGAGTCAAACTTTCCCATTCTGCCATCTTTTCTTTTGATGTAGCATTTGCTTCCAAATACTCTGAAGTGCTTCACATTTGCTAGTCTTCCTTTCCATAGCTCGTAGGGAGTTTTTTTCATTGTTGTTTTTGAGCATTACTCTATTTTGAATGTGAACTGTTGTATGCACTGCACGTGTCCAAAAAATATCTGTCAATTTGGAATCCATTCGCATTGTTCGAGCCATTTCCTGTACTGTCATGTTCTTTCTTTCAACAACTCCATTCTGTTGAGGTGTCCTAGCAACGAAGTATTACCTTTTTATTCCATGCATGCTGCAATAGTCCATAATTCCTTTGAAGTGAACTCTTCTCCATTATCATATCTCAAACATTTGATTTTTGAATCCATTTCATTTTCAACCATCTCCTTGTATACCTTGAAGTTTTCAAAATCTTTTGATTTATTCCTGAGAAAACAAACTGGAGTCATTCTTGTATAATCATCAACTAATAACATAAAGTATTTCTTGCCTTTTAAACCCTTTGTTGTATTTGGTCCAACTAGATCAGTATGCACAATTTTCAGTGATCTTATCATTGAATACTCCTTTGATTTGAACCTAGTCTTTGTTTCCTTTCCTTGTTGACAATGCTTGCATAAAGTGTTGGTTGGTTTCGTGATATGGGAAATTTCTCTAACTGCTTCCTTTTTGCTGACTTTGACAAGTTTATCAAAGTGTATGTGACCCATTCTTCTGTGCCATAGCCAACTGTCATCTTCCTTTCCTAGACAACACTTTTCATTTCCAATTTCATTTAATACATATATATTGCTTGAAGATCTTGCAGCTGTTGAAATCAATTTTCCTAAACCTTCTTTTCTTATCTCGCACTTCTGTGAATCGAAAGTAATTTTATGACCTTGGTCACACATTTGACTTACACTTAGAAGATTATGTTTCATATCTTCTATGAGTAGAACATTTTCTGCCTTGGTATTCTTGTTTCTAGTTTTGACTGTGCCTTTTCCAATGATTTTAGATGAATCATCATTTCTGAAGGAGACTAATCCATCTCTTTCCTTTCTTAATGTAAGAAACCTGTCTTTATCACCTGTCATGTGTTTTGAACAACCAATGTCAACATACCAACCACGTTTCTTCTTCTTAGCTTGTAGAGTGAGTGTGCATTCTTCATTTCTATACTGATTATGCTTTCTTATCCATGTTCTCTTGTGAGGTTCTTGTCTGTGATTGTTGTTGTTCTGTTGTGGTTCTCTAGGAGGGCCTGTCATTCTACAATCTTTGGCCATGTGTCCAAAGTTGTTTCACTTGTAGCATTCCACTTCAGTGCTCAATGCTTCAAACCTGTTGTAGCTTCTTCTCTGTGTTTCAATAGGCCTTCTTGGATCACCATTTTGTGTATGACTTTCAAAGTTGTTTATGTTCCTCCTATTAGCTCTGCAATTTACAACTTTATGTCCAAAATTATTGCATGCATAACATAAACCAAAAACGATAGTTTGATTCCTAGGAGTTGAAGATCTTCTAAAAGGAGTTACTTTTATGAATCCTTCTTCTTCCCGAGGAATGTTTGTTTCTGTCTGTCGTTGATTATGAAATCTAAATCTTCTCGGTAAAGGAGTGTCCCTGTAATCTTCATTGTAGGTCTTCCTATTCTCTTTGATTGTTTATGCATAACTTTTTGGGTATGTTTCTTTTTCTGTTGTTGTGGAGCTTGATCCCTTTTTTGTTTGATTGTATCCAAGTCCACACTTTTAATGATGAGGATTTTGACTGTTGATAATGTCATCCAAAACTTTTGAGTTGTTCTGCATATTTTTATTTTGAAGATCCTTTCTCAATATGACAATCTCTGCTTCCAAATTTCCAATGATCCTGTCTCTTTCCTCTAGTTGTTCTTTGAGTGCTTCTTCAATTCTTTTATCTTCTTCTATTTGAACCTTCAATTTTCTGATCATTTTTTCTCGTTCCTAAGTGTCTTCTTTCTTGTCTAGTTCTTCTTCTTTTCTCTTCTTATAACTTCTATGGCACTCAACAATTCTTCTCGGTAGTCAACTTCTTCCTCTTCATATTCTTCTTCGGTGTCTTATTTATCAGAGTCTTCTACTGCCATGAATACAACTCTTTCTGTCTCACTATCACTGAATTCATCTTCATCTGATGAAGATATTTCTTTTTTGGTGCATAAGCTTTTGTTGAAAGCTTTATTTTTCGTTCTTTTGCCTTTATATGTGTGTTTGTTATTTGAGTAATCTTCATCATTCCTCTTATTTTTCTTATGAGGACATTTGTTAGAAAAACGACCAATACCATCACAATTAAAACAAATCAATGGAAGCTTACCTTTATATTTGTGGTTGGTTCCCTTGTTCAATCTTTTGATAAAGTTGACCACTTCTTCTTCATCATCTTCTGAGAAGTCACTGATGTTGCTATGTTCCTTTTTCTTTCCCTTTTGCTTTGACCTTTTGGATGCTTTTAAAGTTGCTTCTTTTATATCCATATTTTCTTGTTCAGTTCTCATTTCATATGCTATGAAGATTCCATGTAGTTTGTCCATGCTTATTGAGTCTATATCTTCTCTTTCTTCTAGTGCTAATATCTTAGGATCAAATCTCATAAGAAGAGATCTTAGTACCTTTTGAAAAATTACAGATTCTTCAATTTCTTCTCCCGATCCTATGATTGCATTCATTGTTTCATCACTCATAAGAAGTAAGCTGCAATATTATCATCTTCCTTCTTCTTTAGTTGTTCGAATTGACCTCTGTAAGTTTGAAGCTTTGCTTCTTTGACTTTTGAATCTCCTTCATAAATATTTTGAAGTTTGTCCCAAATATCTTTAGCAGATTTACAATGTACAACTTTGGTATATACTGATTCACCGAGACCATTCAGAGGTGCATTTGTGGCTTTGGAATTATTTTGACTCATTTTCATTGCTTTTTCACTTGTTAGCGGAACTGCTAGTTCTTTGTATCCATCTACTACTAATTGCTAAATTTCAAATCTTTGTGTCTATATATATGTTTTCATCCTTCTGCTCCAGAATGCATACTTTGTCCCTCAAACTGTGGTATTCCATTTTTATACATGTTGTTTCTCTCCATGATCTACCTTCCAGTGGTTAAATTGATTTTTGAAGGAACCGACTCTGATACCAATTGTTGGATTACTGAGAGAGGGGGGTGAATCAGTAATAGAGAAATTTAATCATTTTTAACCACAAAATGCAAGTGTTATATCAATGTAGTATTATCATCCAATAGTTGCAGAGAAAATAAACAATGAACAAATGAACAATCATACACATACACATCACACTAGTGTTTTTACGTGGAAACCCAAAGCGGGAGAAAACCACATAATGTTTTTTCTTATATGTATTTAAGAATTCCATTCATTGGAAGTACCAAATTCCTTTGTTTTCCAACTGCAACTGGAAGGAGGATCCAACCCCCTAGTTTCTCAGGCTAGAACCTGAGGGAAGCTCCAACTCCCCAATTCTCTGGATACAACTAGAAATAGGCTACAATGCCCTATGTTTTCCGGATACAACCACTTGTCATTGCCCCGTCCAACCGCCCTGAAATATAAGTAGAATGATGGAACTACTATCACACTATCACTGTGAGATATATTGTTGTAAAGCTGTACCAATCAACCTGCACCAAACAACCTGTAACAACCTGTACCAAACAACCTGTAGTCACCCTGTACCATAGACAAGTGCATCAACCATGCACCTACCTATACCTCAACCTGTACCATCAACGAGTGCATCAACCATGCACCAAATATGTACCAATAATGCATCAAATACACATAAACTATGATTTATCAAGATGTACCAACATCATCAACTATACAATTCATGTATGTGCCAACTCATCAACTACTTGTCTCAACCATGTACCCAACATGTACCTCAACCAAAAGCCCTCATCAATTTCATCATCCAAATCTGATTTGTAACTCTGCAATAGACCTGTTGTATATGATCACATACATGCAAACCTTCCTTAAATTTAACAACAAGAGACTAGCATTTTTATCAAACTTTACTTTAGTCTCACATGACTAATTTTGGATTAGTCAACAACCCTAACTTGAAGTCATAATAACTATGTACTTGTAATGAATAAATACTTGAAAATAATATACAAGGTTCTTCTGTGTCTTTAATGCAATTCCTCCAGGTTTCACTACTTGGAACCTCTCAGAAAAGAAGTTATAGAAAAAATGACATACCTTGTTGAATTCTAGCTTATTTTAGAGAGCGAACTTGTAGAGCGTGTCCCACACATAATATTTTTTGTATGGATATGAAAATGGTACAAAGAATACTACAGAGTGTACTCTAATGAATACATTTGGTCTTACTGAATTTGGATCTGTTATGAAGAAGTTATGACGTTTTTACTCGAAACACCTGTTTTAGACTAGTTTCAGGACTAGCCACAAACCCTATTTTCGACGGAGTGTAACTCCAAAAATACAACGACCCATAAGATGAAATTTTTATCACAACTACTTGGATATGTTTCTTCAATGGCCTCCATATTTTGCGGTCTGTATCATTATGGAAAAAATGTTATTGTGAAAATGGTGAAATGACCTGTAAATAACATACCTTAGAAAGCATCATCAAAATAATTTATCCTCCCTTGAATTTCGACCTTCTTTACTTCACCTTCCCTCTGAAGTTTTCCTTAGATATCCTTTGGTTACCTCAGTCACTTGTAGATATTCAGTATTCTCAAGTGTGATTAAATGAGAGACCCTTGCCTCTTATTTATACTTTTATGTAGCTTCCTCAAGGATTACCTTCTAACCATCTTAAACCGCTTTCCTTATTTTAGGGCTAACCCACTTCTAACCACTTGTCCACTTAGTAATTTCTCCATTAACTTTATTATTTAAATAATTTCTTTTGTAACCACTTTGACTTATAATACACTCATCACTTCACATTATTATTTAAATAATTTCTTCTTTGCAAAAAAAAACACATGCTCTTAACAATTAAACTTATTTAATAAAAGATCGACTAAAGTAATATATACCCATCTACTAAATACAATATATAGTAACTCCTTTTTAAATTATAAAATAAGATATATCAATGTAATTTAAATTGTTAAACATAACATTAAAAAATATTCTTTTATTAATTAGATTGGAGAAATCAATAACTATGGAGAATCTCACTCACATGACCCATGCTGGAGAATATCAACAAATTATCTATAATTTAAATATTTAATTATTATTAAACAAATTTTTTTTATTGATATCATTTGAAATGAACTAATATATATATAATAAGTACACTGAATAAAACAAATTTTGTTATTAAAAATATTTTATTTATTAATTAAAAATAAATAAATTTAACACTTCAATAACTTTTTATAATTAAAAAAAAAATTATGTACATCAATTTATTCAAAATGCTCAGTGTCATTCTTAATGATGTTCATAACCTCAGACTAACATAATCATTTATAACATCAGGACTTACATAAACAAAGATTGTTCATGCATTACTATAATATATTCGAAAATCTCGCCGTCATACTTACTTTTTGAATATACTACTCATCTAAATACATTGGATAAATCTAATAACATTAAACATTAACTATACCAAGAAATTATTACTTTCAAACATTAATCATATGAATAATTTCAAAAGTAATTAAACTTGTTCTTATTTTTTAATATCAATTACAATTTAAAATATGAAGAAAAGAACATATATTTAATTAAACATTGCATGCATATTATATTAAGTAATATGTTAATTGGGTTTAATTTAAGTGGTTGGGAGGAATTATTGTTATCCTCTCTATCTAGGTTCAATTCTCGTAAGTGATATGTTGAGCTTATAACAAGTATATTGTTGTAATGACTTTAAATTCTATTGTTGATTGACCTTGTGCCTTGAAGATTCTAGGGTTTGCCTTGGATACCATCCTTGAAATGAGGGGAAGTACTTTGGGGTCTTCCCTAAACAATGTCACCTAGAATTTATATATACAAAATGTTAATTGGTTTTAGCTTGGGTGGTTTGGAGGAATGATTGTTATCCTCTCCATTTGGGTTCAATTCCCATAAATGACATGTTGAGCTCATAATAATTATATTGTTGTGATGGCTTTGAGCCTTGTTGTTGATCTACCTTATGCCCTAAAGATTTTAAGGTTTTCCCTTGATACCATCCTCGAAATTGTATTGCCATGATGGAATTCATTGAATTGATATGAAGGCATTCATTAACGTTTAGATGGTTAGATTAGTATTCTATTAAAAATAGAGTTGGAACAAATAATAAAAGAGTTTAATGTGGTTTTGTGTCCATTTTGCAAATTTAACTTGCATATCAATTGTCTCCTTTTCATTGCCACACATTCAAATTCGACCACTTATGCAACATACACAAATGCCATGATCTCTTAGTCTCTCCCATAAAAATCTTAGAGGCCACATACCTAAGGCTCAAGATGTCTGCATTGACCCATAGAGCTCTAGATATGTGTGTACATGCATGTCTATGCGAAATACTTGTTTTGAAGAGTTCTCAGAGTTTGTGTTGTGAGCAGTTATATAGATAATAATTTTGATGGGATTAATGAGTATGCATTGCTATTGAAAGAAGAGCATAAGATCTTCCATGTGAGGGCTTTAATTCTAATTCATCTTCACAAACATGAGCGTGTTTCCATGTATCATCGATAGCTATCCTACTATATCACTTAGTTTGTAGAGAAATAGTTCAAATTGACATACATGGTTATTAGGGGATTACTCAAGTACTTGCTAGTTGCAAATAGGTAAAAGAGGTAATGTTCCTGGGAGAGTTGGAAGAAGTTCCATCTTTTCCATTGAATCAACGTTTTCAAGCCTGTGGTTTTGATAAACCATGATATCCACCCTTTTGATGTTGTCATTAAGGGGGGATGTGATGTAATGCCATCTCCATTTGTTAATTACAACCATCATGTAATGATTTCCTRGTGGTCTTATGTACATGCCTATGACATTTTGTAAACTTATCCCAAGTTATTCTTCAATAACTCACTATCTTGTAAAAATGGTTTATCCCACATGCATCATGGGAATTGATTCTCCTTTCACTCTCTCATATATAATTGAGGTGAMGGAGGCACTTTGAGAATGCAATGGAGTGTGATGTAATGTTTGTTGCGAATAAGCATAGCCTACATCTCATTCTCTTCAGAGATAAGTTACCACTATTCTAGCCAGTTTGTGTTCTACAACATTATGTTATTTTATTCATTAATAGAAGTTGAGTTTCACTATATTTATGTGTTCTCTGCTATAGTTTTGTTTATATCTCATTTTGTTCTTCATATAATCCGAATCAACCTAGACCACCAAATTTAAGAGGTGCATGGTACCCTTATTTCAACAAATTGGACGTTCCCTCAACAATTCCCATTTCCAGCTAATATATTTTTAACAATTTATAGATAGATGGTTTGCTGAGTATATGGTGTGCAAATCAAAGTAGATTAGATTAAATCAGAACACAAAGATAGGAGGAGAAGATATGGATTGGGGCACTAAAATTAAAATGTTGTAAAAGGAATCTAGAGTGTGTTCTTTTGGGCAATGAGTCCTTATGTTTCATGGAGAGTATGAAGTGTGTTAGAAACAATATACAGTATCTATGTATCACTTATCTACCTCCTATTTACACAATTGTTCATGCAAGCAGATGTGATTTATGCTATTGGTGATTTTTAATTAATTCTTATGACAATAATGGATCACATTTGAATTGGAATGACTAGATCTTCAATCTAATCCATGCATCATGTCCCCTTACCCACTCACCAAAGATATCGAGAAGGAAACAAAGGCTTTGTTTGTGTGTGGGAAGTGGAAGGGTCAAGTGTATAATAATAATAATAATAATCAAATTTTAGTGCCACGACATAGCCATACACCAAATTGATGCATGAGACCCCCTTGTTTATCTGACATGGGAACCCCTTCCACACAATGATTTGACTGCTTAGTCTACAGAGGTGTACATACCCTACATCCTTCCAAGTTCAACCTTGTGACCTCTAAGGAGGAAACACATGTAGAGGGAGATACACATGGATAACAAGATAGATGGGATTAACACAATACAATGATTTTCTCTATTGCTGTTGATGTTATCACATTACAACGGATATTTTCTTGCACAAAATAGAGAGAGGTTGCCCATTGTGTCAATGACAATGTTTTAAATCTTGAGTTAATATCATGACAATCCAACCATTACTATTGTCAAGCCCAATATAAGTACTTGAAAAAGGAAGATGCTACAGAAATGTGTTTCATTTTACAAAATGTTGGACAAATTGTTTTCATTATATTTGGTTAGTGCATGTGCATATGTACATAAAGAGGAGCCTATGGTTGTATGTGATCAAACTTTCAATCAATCCATGAACTCTACTTCAATGCTACCTACACATATCAAATGCAACATGTTCCAAGAGTATCTATTCAAAGATATGAGGGTTTTTATAGTGAGGATCAAGTCAACTATATTAGAGCATAGAATTTTGAAGTCAAATGAAAAACCGTGTAAGCAATTCTTAGTTAATTGCATTTACCATTTTCATTGTAATAAGATGCATGTCAAAATTTCAGCCATTGTTATCACCTCTAATGTTCTTCAGTTGTATCTCTCGCCCCTACTTAATTCCTTACAAGTTTTTGCATAAGCTGTAAAACAACATCATGTTTTTTCCAAGAGTCAATAGGCCCTATAGGAAGTTCCCCCAACTCTCTACACAAAAAATATGCAAGCGCTACAGGAACACATGTAGCAGCCTGTTTTTCAACAAACAACACAGTGATTAGTTTTTTGTGATGGCTGATGGTGAAACATGATAATGACACTATTCCACACCCTAAAATACACATAATACACCATTTTTTATCTTCAAAAAAGAGTTTTGTAGTCTTGTATGAAAAAGGAGAAAACAGAAAACAAGGGATTTTCTGGAAATGACTGTTTTTGCAGTCAATTTCAAACTCATACTATGACCATATGGAGAGGTATTTTGAAAAAATGAAAGAGGATTTTCTCAAGAATGAGCTCATATAAAAAATCCTCTCTCAATTTGAACAGAAGTGTCATGGTTTGGGAGATACAAACAGATCTTTACAACTCATTTTTCAGATCTGAAAATACATGAATTTTCCTATTTTAGTCATCACATTTGGGAACATATTACGAGGAGATGGAGATGGAGAGGTATTTTGAAAAAATGAAAGAGGATTTTCTAAAGAACGAGCCCATATACAAAAAGTCCCTCAGTTTGTACACATGTGTCATGGTTTGGGAGATACAAGCAGATATTTACAACTCATTTTTCATAAATTCATCATATGCTGTGAAATGGGACAATTAGCCCTTAGTTCAATTCCACACATGCCAAGAGGAGGTGTCAAGTCAGGAAGACACATGGATGTTCGATGAGGATATTTTTTCTAAACATCCTCAAATATTTGATCTGATTTGAATGTATTTAATGCTCTAAATTTAAAACCCTAGATTTTAGGTATGGGACCGATTTTCCATATTTTTTGTAATCTTGTTGATTTGACTAAGTGAAAATTCGACCCTAGGAGGTGTCATCTATGTCTATTTTGAGTATATTAGATCCAAACTTGGAGGATTTAGTTTTTACCTCATAGATATATAAATATCATGTAAAATCATATGTAAAAGAGGGGGGAATTCAATGCGAGGGACAACTTTAATGCATGGTGCATATTACGACAAAAGTAGACAACTATTATACCCACAAGAATTTAATTTGTCTTTTGGGGTGAAATGCAATCACAATTTATTCGGTATTGTTTTTTATGGTTGAAAAAAAAATATAAAAATTTGACAACTTAAAAAAAAAAAACCAACATTTTTTTGACAATTATATATATGTATATATGCGATTAAATGTTTACTATAAAAAGAAACACATTTTCAAATGCATTTGAGATATGATGTGGGTCTAATTTTTCATAGTAGTGGTTATTCATATGTCTTTGTGTCCAAAGGTATGGGTAATGTGAATGAGATTCCGCCATGCATGAAATTTGATTTGGATAATGCTACATGCAATTATTAATGCTTCTAATAGGTCCATGAAGTTGAGGGAATGCAACCATACGTTCTTGATATTTCCATATTGTTAGTTTGAACTTTAAAAAAACTAGAATTTGGCTAAGCTTGGTGTAAATAACAAAGAGTAGAGGAGGTGGAGCATGGTATTTTGTGTCTTCTATGAAATCCTTAAAGATGAAATATGGGAAGGTTTATTTGAGACAATTTTGTTCAAGAGACCCAAAAACAATCAAAATAGTAAAGGAATCCACATCATGCTAAGCTACATTTTTTATTTTTCTATTCTTGTATAGGAAATAGAATTTGAGTATGCTGAAGGTTTCAATCACAAGGCTATCCTGATTGGATTCGAGCAATATGGAGGTGAAAACATGGTTTGTGGCCATCTTGTAATGGTTGCATTTGGTTCTACTCTCACAAAACATCGAAAAGTTGGTTTCCTTAGATATACTTGCTATTTTTTCAACTACATTTCTAGAATTTGTGATGCATGCATTGGTGGGCACCAATCTCTTGAGTCATAATCGAATTGTAGAATGTCATAGGAATGTTATAAAGTGGGATAAATTTATTTATTGTACAAATAGTCACAATAATTCAAAGCATAACTCACTCCATGGCTATTGTTGTTCATTTCTAGGTTGCATATCATGGGGGATGCTTCATGTTGGTTTTCCTCACAAGTTGTATTTTTTTCTCAAGTAATGACTTGGTCCCTCTCACTTATTCTTACCACTTTTGAAAAAGAAGTATGCAATATCTTGTGAAATACTCTTCTCTTTGTTCTCTTGTTCCATGCAAAGCCCTTTTTCTTGGTCCATGAAACATTTATATTTTGTTGTTGAGTCCCTTTCATTTAGTTTTAATCTTCTCCTGTTTATGTCCATACTTCCACACCTCACCTAATTGGGCCCTTATGTCAATGTTAGTAACATACCCAATTGAATTAAACAAGAATAAATCGTTTTATAATAGATAGATTGAAACATAAGAAATACCAGAGATAAGAAATGCTACATTAGTAGGTTGGTTGAACAAAGAATAGACAAGAAATGCTAGTAAATCTATTTAATGAGTGACTCATTGCTTCATGAGGAAATTCATAGGAGTGAGTCACTACAATCCATTCTGACCCAGGTCGGTTTGAGGTATTTGATTATGACACCTTCATAGGTCATCAACTTGCTTAGTTTACCCATGCRTTGTGGGTTATGTTGATGCCTTCTACCTTCTTTCTTTAGGARCAGGGAAAARAAATAGAGAAAGGAATTTAGGCGACTATCATTGTTTTGATACCACTTCCCTCTTAAATGATTCATATTTCTCAGAAAAAACAAGCTACAAGATGAATATCAAGTTAAAAAGCCTATCCAAATGAAAAACAACAACTTGAAGAGGYTAATAAGAAATACATGACAAAGGAAAATGAAGTACACATAGAAAAGGGATAAGAAGAGGAGAGATGAATTTCTCTACATCATAAGGTACATATAAAGAAGAGGGGAAGAACAAATAAGAGTGCATCTTAAAGGACGAATGGATAGAACTGATTTCCCAAAACATCRGTTTTTTTACGATGATTTTTGGAAAGCAACTTGGAAAAGTGCCACACCTTTAAAAACACAATCAATGTAACAAGTTTAATGGCAAGTGATAATATAATATATGCATTGAATTGTTTATGTACCTCACAAAGCATTTAATTTAATTATTCATATAGTGACATTCACATGTATTGTGGTGACCTTTGAATCAAATTCCAAATGTCAAATATTCTCCTTACGAGCTTCTATGGAATAATTGTCTTTTTATACACATATGGAATAATTATCCTCTTATAGTCATATTTGTCAATCTTGTTAGAAAAACAGGACCGCGGAGCAATAAAATAAAACAAATGCAGAAACAAAAACACAGAAGACACACAATACAAGAGAGACACAGATTTACGTGGTTCACCCAGTGTGGGCTACGTCCACCAGAGAAATTGCCCAGTCCTTCCTTTATTATTATCCAGCAAATGAAGGGATCCAACCTACAGAAAAACCCGCTGTAACTTCCTCTTCTTTCTCTCACAGTCTCCTCTCTGAGAATACAATATTCACCACCACTCATAGCTGCGATACATTTCCCTCATAAAAGAGGGTTGCCTTCTAGGGCAAAAAACCCTAACATAATCTCTACCGTTAGATCTGCGACCTTATAATGAATGGTCCAGATTTACAATGAAATTACATATACTTTTACAAGGCAATTTTTGCTTCGGGGGCTTCACCCCCGAACCCCCGCTGGGGGCC
>JASDQU010242126.1:40193-52455 GCA_032191745.1 Picea mariana
CAGAGTAATCACAGGATTACTGCTAACATACATAAATAATGGAATTAACAGTAATTCATAATTGCAACGAAATACATGATAATATTGCAAGCATCACATACATGCATTTTAATTGAAATTAAACACATGCATATACTTATCTTTGAAACTGTAGTAACTCCACCAACCACGTGCAGACCTTCCACGAACCCCCCAGACTTAGACCATGCTGCTCATCACGCTCATCAGTGGGTCACCCCCAAGCTGGGACCAAGCTCCACCGAGGGCAAGGGAATCCTAGACTAGGTTGAGGTTATAGGAAAACTGTGCAGAGCAACCTGAAGGATTCTCTCCTAGAGCCTTCTTACGCCCACTACTCACAGACTCTCATTCCCCCCATGCCTGCTCCACCTGGGAGTATACACCTTCACAAGCACAGTCCATCAGTGCTTCACCTCCCTCTCTGGGTCTCAGCAACAGGCCAGATTAGGAATTCTCAGAGCTTCGTAGCTGGTGCTGGACTCTTTGCGTGAGAAAACCACTTCCCAGCAGACTCTCTCACACTTGGAAAGAGCTACTCATAGGTCTGACAACCTGCCTCTTCTACCACGGGCATGACAACCCGCTTCTTCAACACACTCTTCGATTCAATTCCAACCAGGTGAGGGCAACCGCAACAACATCAACACTCAGTTGACACAAGGATGACGACCACAACAGAA
Organism: Picea mariana; assembly: GCA_032191745.1. NCBI lineage: Eukaryota > Viridiplantae > Streptophyta > Pinopsida > Pinales > Pinaceae > Picea > Picea mariana. The sequence continues at coordinate 40,895 of JASDQU010242126.1, forward strand.
AAYGAGCATAGGCCCGAAAATGGTAATGGCCAGACGCTAAGACACAACACACTTAGGCAATTACCCAGGTGTCGGGTTCCACAGAAGACACAGATAGTTCATGAATTTTGGGTCTCTGGTGCATGCATGAATATTTACAAAGGTCTCTAGTGGGACATGAGATTCACGGGAATACACCGTTCGACTTCACGGTTTCTCGTTTTCAGGGTGCGTGACAAGGAATCCACACAGAGGTCGAACATAGACTCAACTGTTCAGATAGAGGGTGTAACTTCTTCTCAAGAAAACATCACAGGATTCGGGTTTCAGAGCTGCGTGAGGCATACAAAGATCAAACACATCGACAATACAGTTCAGACAACAGATGACAGAATGGAGGACGAACCCCCAACTCAGCTGACATTTCAGATTTTAACTGCATGTTCCCAGGTCGACACTTGTCTTTCTGGAGCTGAATGCGTTCCCTTTTGCACACGTTGGAGCTGCATGTGTTGCCTCTCCTAGGACTTAGGATAAAAACATGTTTGTCACACAGCTTTGGAATAATAATAAAATATAATTCTCAAGGACTTAAGCCCCTAAGCTTATCCCCTCTTTCCAACCTTTCATCCCCTTTTCCCTTACCCACCCTGTGGAAGCTCAGTCCCCCATCACTCTTTCTTCGTGGTCAGTCTGCACGTAGCGATGTTTAATCTTTATTAATGTTCTGCATAATTACATATACAAAAACAGGCTCTTGGCCTTTAACACTTAGTCTCTCCGGCCTAATAAACACATAATCCCACCACCTTATCAATACTAGACTCACCAGCCTACAAAACATGATTTACAATTCATAAACATGATTTACAATTCATAAACATGATTACAACAGGGCTCGTCCTTGGGGATATTAAAGTTTTCCTCACATGGTGTATTTTTTCCTCAAGCAATTACTTGGTCCCTTTAACTGCTTCTTACCAGTTTTGAAAAAGAAGTATGCAATATCTCGTGAAATACTCTTCTCTTTGCTCTCTTGTTCCATGCAAAGCCCCTTCTCTTGGTCCAAACAACATTTATATTTTGTTGTTGAGTCCCTTCCAGTTAATTGTAATCTTCTCCTATTTTTGTCCATACTTGCACACCTCGCCTAATTGGGCCCTTATGTCAATGCTAGTATTATACTTGATTGAATTAAACAAGAATAAAGCATTTTATAATCATTGATAGATAGATTGAAACATAAGAAATAATAGAGATAAGAAATGCTACATCAATAGGTTGATTGAACAAATAATATATAGAAAATGCTAGTAAAGCTATTCCATGAGTGGCTCATTGTTTCATGAGGAAATTCATAGGAGTGAGGCACTACAATCCATTCCAACCAAGTCCAGTTTCAAGTATTTGACTTTGACACCTTCACAGGTAGTCAACTTGCTTTGTTTACCATTGTGTTGCAGGTTATGTTGATGCCTTATCCCCACTTTATTTAACAACACGGAGAAGAAATAGAGAAAGGGCTTTGGGCGACTATCATTGTTTTAATGCCACTTCTGTTTGGAACAATTCATATTAATCAGAAAAGAACAAGGTACAATATGAATACCAAGTGAGAAATCCTATGCAAGTGAATAAGACAACCTAAGAAGGTCAGTGAAAAAAACGTGACTAGGAAAAATAAAGAACACAAAAAAAAAGAATAAGGAAAACAAAAAAGAATTGCCCTGCATCATAAGGTACATATAAAGAAAAGGAGAAGAAGATCAAATAAGAGTGAATCTTAAAAGATTAATGGATATAACTGATTTTCCAAAACATCTATTTTTTTACGATAATTTTTGGAAAGCAACTTGGAAACGTACCACACCCTTTTTTTCCAGATGAAAAATTAGCTCAATTATACTAGGAATATAATTTGTTTACATCGCATTGCACTGCAAAAGGTCATTTCTGAAATTACAAGAAAAGTTCTTTCTCCCAAAACTATTGGCAAAAAACCACATAAGCTTTCCAGATCTAGTATTAGTCAGTCTTACTAGATTGTTTCAAATTACTGAAAGTCACAGTATCAAAAAGCAAAAAGACTCTAACAGTATGATATAAGAGTCAAAACATCTCCAAAGATAACTACTAGTGAATTTTATAAATCTCCCGGGGATGCGCAATCCCTTTATACCAACGAACAAAGGAGATCTGTCCTTCTGGCTCCCCAAGAGCCTGCTTGGAAAGGGCATCAACTTCCGAATTGAATTGCCTGTAGACATGGTGAAAACTGATATTCTGGAAATGATTAATAAGTGTTTTGATCCTATTTTTCCAGCCTTAGAGTGCGCATACCTGGAGTCTACCCTTATTCGAAAGCCAATCAATGATCACCCTGGAGTCTCCCATGACCCGAAGACCGTGGTAAGATACTAGATCAACAATCACAAGGGAAGCCCCAAGCAACTAATAATTCTTCCATTGAGTTTGAACCATTGCCACAATTGTACATCCATCTGATAACTGTGGAATCTTGTGATTTTATAATACCACCCAACCCGCAAACAACTCCATTGAGCTGCGATGCCTCATCTAACCATGCAAAAGCATCACCCATCTGATGAGGGAGAAAAATAGATTTTGGAGGTCTATCTTTCACAGGATTTGGAAGCTTGTTTTGGAGAGCACGACCTTTAATAAATACCACTTGGATCGATGGATTTTTGTTTTCGAACAATGCTTTGTTTCGCTCAATCCATATATAAACCAACGCAAGTGAGAAACCAATTGGGTAGATGACAGTTTATCCTCAAAACAAATTTTGAAACACTCAGACACAGTGTTTCCCATCCAAGCACCCTTATAGTTCAGATTTTTCTTCACGAGATCCCACACCGCAACTGAAAATGGACAAGAAATGAATAAGTGGTATATAGTTTCAATACCATTCTTGCACAAGGAGCAACGACTGGGTCCTTCCCAACCTCTTGACTACATAGACTCCCAAGTTAGTATCCTGCCTTCCACTACAAGCCAAATAAATAATTTGACTTTGAGCTGGATTTTCCAGTGCCAAATGGATAGCTGCCACCTTTCAATCCTTCTTAACATTTTTGCAGAAACAATGCCTTGATATATGTTTTTTACCGTTGGGATTCCAGAATTATCCCCCCAGGTCCACATCAGCATATCATCTTTATCCTGTAACATAATCCCAACATCAATGAAGGCCTTCCTATAGAGGTCCCACTCGGTTGCCAGGTCACCCAAGAGATTCAAATCACTTTTTCAATAATTACATAGGAGTTGACTGTCCGTGGGGTTCCTGACCTGTGCAAGAATATGGAAATGATTTTGATTTAGCACAGTCACCAAAGGCTAGGATAAAAAAGATAGTGCATCCAAACCTAGAATCCTATCATTGCCAAGAGAGATAAGCTGACCCAAACTTGGGTCCCAACTTAAAACACAACCAATGTAACAAGTTTAATCGCCAAATATATAATATATGCATTGGATTGTTTATGTTCCTCACAAAGCATTTAATTTAATTATTCATATAGTGACATTTACATGTATTATGTATTGTGGTGACCTTTGAATCAAATTCCAAATGTCAAACATTTTCCTTACGAGCTTCCATTTTTCTATATACTAAGTTTTCGGGAAAAAGACATGCACGAGGCATGAAATGTACCATTACATAAAAGTTAAAGCAGGGTATTGAATACTTGTCCTTTTATACACATATAATAATTATAAGACATTACATAAAAGTTAAAGCAAGTTATTGAATAATTGTCCTTTTATACACACAGAATCATTATCCTCTTATAGACATATTCATATTTGTAAATTTTGGGATTTTCATACACACAGAATCATTATGCTCTTATAGACATATTCAAATTTGTCAATTTTGGATGTAATATTATTTTTGTTCTTAGTTTAAATGTTTTAGGAATTTTTTTTTGTTTGACGATAATTTTTGGGAATATTTGTTCAAAATTTGACGAAAAATTGTTAGATCCATAAATTTAAGTGATTATATGTGTATAATCCAAGTGCTTTAGGAGTTTTTCAACATGCTAAATTCATTTATACATTCAAAAATGGATTTTAAACAATTAAAAATAATGATTTTGTTCAAATTTACATCATTAGATTTTGACAAAAAAACCATTTTGTACAACAATTAGACAACGCGTTTTTTCCACCAACCCTTAAAAACATTAAAATTTCAGGAGTTATATTTAATGTTTAAAATTGGTCATATTCAATATTTAATGTTGGTCATATTAATGTTTTAATAAACAAAATATTAATGGATGTACATGGAAATTAAAGATGGAATAATTAATTACAAAACTAATTCAATATTATAATAAAAGAAATAATTATAAATAAATTTGTTAGAATGTACGTTTAGGTGTTACAACTTGCATTCAATGTGAGCAAAAGCTGCAAACACTCTCACATTATTATACTTGGAAATGATTAAAATAAATTTGTATATTGTTTGGAGGGGAAATTATGTCATCTCTCCAAATTATAATTAATTAACTTGCATATTTTTGAAATGAGTGAAGGGGAAACATCTAAGCTTTCCAAATTATAATTAATTAACTTGCATATTTTTGAAATGAGTGAAGGGGAACATCTAAGCTCTCCAAATTATCTAAGCTTTCGGAATTATAATTAATTAACTTGCATATTTTTGAAATGAGTGAAGGGGAACATCTAAGCTCTCCAAATTATAATTAATTAACTTGCATATTTTTTAAATGAGTGAAAGGGAACATCTAAGGGATGTTGATAGAGAAATTCATACTTATGTTTAATAAATATGGAGGATTATTTTAGAAGTTTGGTAAATACTATGTAAGTTTATATTTATAGTTTTTTAATTTTTTTTAATACATAAAAGGTTAAATATTTTACATTTTTGATATTTTTTGGTTTGTTATTTTTGAAATATGAGTAGATAATCTTTGCTGAAATTGCAAGTTTGGATTGATAAAATGGTTGTTTTTAATGTAAAAATGAATTCCACAATGTCATAATTAGATTATGTAATGTTAACACCTGACATTTGCAATTTCATCAATCCAAAATTATTCTTGCTAGATTCCAGGGAAAATATACTGGTTTCCTTTCCTGTTATTATGAACTACCAAAAAATGGTCAATTCATAGTGTATTTAGACTACTCATTCATATATATTGGTATAATGGTAAATAAATTGGTTGTAGGAAAATTCAAAATTAGATGGAAACATATTTTTTTAATTATGATCTAAAATTTTGTGCAAAAATGGTAAATTTTCTAGAAGGGACTATTAATAGTTATAAACGGATTTACCACTAGGGGTCTAGAGAAATAATAAGAGGATGTGGTAAATTATTTAAACAAGAATAATTTGGAGAAGTCCACGAATGCACATGGTTTGAATAATTTTTACTAGAGCTGTCTAATCTTGTAGCAAACTTGTAATACCCCAGTTTTGAGACCCCAAATTAAATAATGTATTTTGTTATTTTATGAAAGGTCAAAGCGCCCAAACAATTAAAAGTGGCCAAAGTGCCTAGAAAAATGTAATGTTGTTATCATTATTAATAATAAAATACATCGTTGGCTGCTAGACGGATAAGGACAAGAGTTATGGGGGGCTATGATTTCACGATAGAGGGGGATTAAGGGGATAAGTCTTTTTATTATTATTTTATTTACCCATAATTTTTTTAATTGAGAGAAGTGGTTGCATGAGCTTCTTGGGGAAGGCCATGTGGTTCTTGATTTCCATGTAAATATATAAACCCATCTTTGGGCTGCTTGGGGGTTCACTCATTTTTCATTGTTCACACTCTTCATTCTGCTCACTCCCCATTCACTCTTTCACTCATTCATTATTCTTCACTCGTTCTTGTTCTTGGTTGGGACATGGGGGTGAATTTCTGAGGAAGGAAGCCATTGTTTCCTGGTTGCAACATTTGCTGGTGTATTCTAGTCATGAATTAATGCATTCATGTCCAAGATGCATGGGCACGTGTTAAGTTTTGTTCACAATTGTGAACCCTAAGAGTCACAACATGGAGATTCTTGACCAAATGCATTGGAGCCCTGGAAGGAGGTTGACAACCTGAGGGAATGCATGGCAGAGAAGAGAATCCATTCTCTTAAGTTGTGCAGGTTGGAGAGAAGAGAGATGTTGTACTTTGGATTGCTGTGTGTTGAGAAACCTGTGAGAGATTGAGTGCTGTCTGGTTTGGGAAGCTGATTGACACCCTGGAACTATCTTTGTGGATTCATAGCCCTAGCTCAGGGGTGACCTGCTGTTGAGACTTGGAGTAACAACGTCTATGGTTGGGTGGAATGTACTTGGTATGCAACTAGTTGGTGATTCATTTTATTAAATATAAGCGCTCTCTATCATGTGTTTCTATGCTTGTATATTTATTTCCGTCAGGTATTAATTAATATCTATGAGATGTGTATATTCAATGTGCCCGCTTGATGGTTATTGTTGTGCATGACATGTTTACACATTATTTTATGTTGTAGCATGAATATTGATTATTGCATGTGTTGTTATGATGTTCTTTCACGCTTCTTTATTAATTAAAAGTTATCAGAATTTGAAATCAGTTTTGAAGATTTTTAAAGTAGTGTGGCTAGCTTGTGGGTGACTGGGTATGTTACAGATTGGTATTAGAGATTCTGGTTGAAACACCAGATGAGTATGGGCCGAAACAAGTGCAAATCAGGTATATTTGTTGTTATAGATTTTGACTTGTGTGAATTTGGGRAAAAGGTGGAAAATTGGAGAGAAAAATACCCGAATTTGTGGGAAAATTCGAGTTTGAAATAATTCAGAATTGTATGAGAAGTTAATGGATTCGATCTATAGAGTTGCAGAGTTGAATTTGACCTGGAAGGGAGAAAAATCATATTTTAATGGTCGTTGTAGCAGAGTTCAAAAAATCGACGACTAAGATCATGTTCGATCTCGAGATAAACGACCTAGATTGGCCCTTGATAAATTTAAAAATTGATAAAGTTTTGAAATTTGACAAAGTACTAGATCAATGACTGAGATTCATTTCAGATGTTTGGAAATGAGGAAGATCAACGAGTTTGTCAAAGTGTTGAAGTTCGGCCAAATGACATCTGAGATTGTCGATGGATTGGGGGTCGACAAGTTTAGTGAAGTGTTGAAGTTAGGCCAAATGACATCTAAGATCGTCGATGACCGATGGATCGGGCATCGACGAGTTTGACGAAGTGTTAAAATTCGACCAAATGACATCTAAGATTGCTGATGGGTCGAGGATTGTTGAGTTTGGCCAAGTGTTGAAATTCAACCAAATGACATTTGAGATCACCGATGGCCAATGGATCAGGGATCAATGAGTTTGGAGAAGTGTTGAAGTTTGAATAAAGGACATCTAAGATCACTGATGGGTGATATATTTTGGATCAAGGAGTTGGGCGAAGTTTTGAAGTTTGACCAAAGGACATCTAATATCACCGATGACTGATAGATTAGGGATCGACAGATTTAGTGCAAAGTTCAGATTCTTCCAAAAGAAACTACTAATGGCCAATGGTGATGATGTGTCATGCCACGTGAACATCCACACATCATGCCACATCATCTCAGTTGATGCTTCAATATGACATGTCATGCTATGTCAACATCCACGTTTCATGCCACGTCAGCATAGTTGCCATGTCAAGCAACAGAGATGGTCGATGGCCGACGGTTGGGTTGTTTGAATTGAGGAAATGTTTTCGACAATCATCAGGGATTGTCGATCGCTTATGGAATGATGGTTGGGCATCAACCAAATTTTTAGGGAGTTCCATTTGTCAATGAATATCGCCGATGGCCGATGGCCATGTTGGCCAGTTTGGAGTTGTGTGCAAATCGGTCATTGAGGAGTTGGGTTGATGGTCGATGATCAGGTTGGTAGTTTGGGAAAGTTTTATGCGTGCCAAAGGGGAAAGTCGATTTCCAATGGTTGATGGAGTGCAGATAAATGGTACATATTTCTTCCAACTTGATATTGAAGATGTAGATTGCACTTAGGAAAAATTGTTCCACAATTAAAAAAAAAAAAAAAAACAAAAATTAAGTTTGGAGCCATTTTCTTATTTTGCCCATAACTAGGGAAAATTAAGTCAGATTGGGATGAATCTTATGGGTTTTTTCCATAGAGAGGAGATATAAAAAAGTGTCAAAGAGGGCCATTGTCTAATTCTTCTTGGATTTGTAAGAAATTTCAAAATAATGGTTTTTAAAGATCTAGGTCTAGATTATTGGTAGAGGTCCAGATTAAACTGAAACTCTTGGGGAGAGTCCATAAAGAAAACATGGAAATAACCCATGAAGGAACTGAATAAATCCTATGGCAATTGGAATGGGATTGGAATGGGGATGCTGGAATAGGCCAAAATCCATTATTCCAGGCCACTTTTTGGGGATTTTTGAGATTTTTAGAGTAGAAAAAGTGACCCCAGATCACAAAAATGAAAAAAATTAGTTACTCGACATTTTACATACTTATAAAGACAAAATAAAGACAAAAAATTTTAGTTTATCAATTTTTTTCCAGAAATGCATAGATTGTGAGATACCCATTTTTGCTAAAAAATAAAAGTCTGGAAAGAGGGGTGAGAAAGGACAAAGTCACAGATTCTAGATTGTTGTAGCTTTTGACTTGAGCATCCACTTGAAAATATGTGAGTTGTTGTGAATTCCTTGTCATTATTAATATCTATGTATCATACAAAAGTTTCTCTAGCTCATGCTATAGTTTTTTCTACAGTTGACAAAAGTTGGCATTTCAATAAAAATTACACTAGTGGATAGATTGCATAAATGGGGTGAAAGTGGTTTTTTCTAGAAGTCGTAAATTTTATCTCAAAGATTAGATTAGGGCATGGGTATAGTCATTGGGAATATGATTAATAGGAGAATAATATTGAATTATTATAATTTGGAGAATGATATATTTCTTCATGAATTGAGCTGAAAAAAGACTTGTAGCATTAATTGACAAATTTTATAATATGCGTAATTCTAACAAAATGGTTGCTTGCACATTTTGCAGAATTAGGGGATATAAACATATAAATTCAAAATAAGAATGCATATTTGGGACATGGAGGAAGGAGAGGGATCCTTCAGTTATGATAAAGAAGCCAAAGGTCAAGATATCAATGTTGGTAATGCATAGACAGAATCAAATGGGCACATGAGAAGAGAGGAACAAGAAACCTTAATAGAGACTCTAAGAAGCCTGCAAATATGATTGAAAAGTTACAAAGTAGGTAATGAGAGGTTGACGAGAGAACAAAATTAGATAAATTCCCAAGTGATGCAAAGCCTAAATCAGTTGCAGAGGCAATCGAAGAATGGATCAGACTCAAAGTAGGAGGAAGAAGGTAGATATCATGAAAGAAGAGATAATTTTAGAAGAACCAGTCATTCAAGAATTGCCAAAAAAAATCATAGACATCACTCACCTTCTTACTCAACAAGGAAATTTTATGCATATGAAGAATCCATAAGTAGTCCAGAAGTGTCTCTTGTTAGACACTAAAGAAGAAGACATAAATTAGATAGTTTGCAAGGAGATCTGAGGAAGCTTAAGCCACCATCCTTTGAGGGTGAAAGAGAAAGGGAAGATGATGCTGAAACATGGTTTTTGGGGATCAAGAAGTATTTTCAGTTTCTGATCTAGGTGGATATTTGTGGCACCCACCTATTCCAACTGGCTTAGATACATATGTCGTCTTGGCACTTTCAATTTTCATCTCGACAATTTTTTTTCTATATTTTCGGGTCCCAAACTTTCTGGGCCGTTTTGAGGCCCTAAACAACGTTTTTTTTGGCCTACCACAGTCACACTATAGACATAGTTAAAGTATGATGGAATAATGTGTATTCCTAGGATAAACCTTTCCAACAGGCTATTGTGTGCCTAAAACAGAGATCGTATGCAAAAGTTATGACCCCGAGAAGTTGATGTACCAACTTGCCCCAATGGGGCCCACATGACTTTTGGTGCTTCATCTCCTAGGGTTAGGTTTTTGGATGTCTAGGTTTTTTTCATTCATGTTTAATTTAAAAATTCCTTTGGAGCCTCATTGTACTTATCTTCTTGTGAATGAGTGCAGCTGTCACATCTCTTCTCAGAGATAATCCACCATCATTCTAGGAAGCTTGTTTCAGTCTGCATTTTACAGTTTTCAACATATTTCCTTATTGAATGGAAGCCAAGTTTTACTATATCTCTGTTATTTTTCATTGCATCTCTGTGTCAATAATATATATCTGTATTCATTTTGTTATGCTCATGAAATCCATATCAGTGGTATCAGAGTGGTTTGCTCCTTCTTGTTCTTAATGCATGTCCCTGACGAGGTCAGGGTATAAAGAGTTCGTTCTCGATCTTGTTTCTCTTGAGCAAAAGGGCTCTCGCATGCCCAAGTGACCTTCCATGGTAGGAGAAAAGAAATATGACAAGGTAGGAGATCCTTTCAAACTATTTCTCGAGGAAGCCTTGTTATAACCCTAAACTGCACAAGACATGCATACCTGGCATCAGACCATCTTACTTGCTATCTTTGCCAAGCCATCACTGAACAAATCTTCTAAAAACCATTGTTTTGAAAGTGTACGTGCCCTACACCACTACTGCCCGTGTACACATGCTTGCTGCACCACTACATCTCGCGTACACTCACAAAAAAACGCGAAAAATGAAAATTGAAAAGGGATACGGGTTTCCGGGCCGTTACTTAATCAAGTTGACCGCCCATAGCCAGTCACCCCAACCGTTTCTATCTATTTTGGCCTATAAAAGAAGGTGTTGGGGTCCCATTCCAAAGGAGGCACGAGAGAATAGAAACTCTGCCCATTTCAATATTCCCTCGTTGCCCCAATATTTTGCAACCACATTGTGAGTTTGAGACATAATTCCTTCTTCCTCCTTTGCAAATCCTTGCCATTTCCCAGAGAGAACTGAAGAAGAGAAGAATAAGTGGAAGAGGTTGGTGCATGGTGAAGAGGAGCCTAGGACCAATTTTGAGGAGCAATGTCGGTCTCATGTTGTAAATGGCTTTTGTGAGATTAATATATAAAGAAGTACTTTTTCCGTCTCACCAAATGACGTCTTAAATCATTATGATTTGTTTACATTTCTTGGTTATGATGTCTAACCCAATAATCCATATATAGAATGCATGCTTGTAGTTTCTTGTTTGTCTTTTGATGAGTGTACGCCAGCCTTGTGAGGAGACTTGCAGTCAGGAAACAACGAGCGCAAAGGGATTGACACCAGACGCAGAGTTTAAGGTATGCCTACCGGATCCCTATACTTTGTCTTTTATGTATGATTGTGGGGTAATGTCAGGTTAGTTGATAAAAAGTAGGAGACTTTAGAAGGTTATCTCTACCTACATTTTAGAACCCTGGTGTAGTCCGTAGAGGGTTTTTCCCACTATAGAAGAATTGGTGACGATACTAGGGAAGCCTCTAGGGTCTTTGGGGATATTTCTTTTGGGTGTTTTTTGAATCAATTTATTTACTA
>JASDQU010242126.1:66634-106859 GCA_032191745.1 Picea mariana
GAGAGAGATTGTCACTGACCATGGCAGTCACTTTCAAAATAAAATGATGTTCGAGTTAACGTCAAATCTTGGGTTGAGGAAATAACATTCATCACCCTACTACCCACAAGAGAATGGTCAGGTGGAAGCTATGAATAAATCCCTTAAGACTATTTTACAGTGGACGATCAATTCGGCCAAGTAAAATTAGCATTTGATGTTGTACTCGACATTATGGGCATACTGAACGTCTGTTAAGACTGCAACTGATTTCTCACCTTTTCAACTCGTTTACGCGTTGGAAGTAGTTTTTCCTATAGAGTGCCAGATCCCGTCTCTAAAGTTGGAAATATAGTTATTGCCAAACACTTCATCACTTGAAGTGCATTTATTATATCTTGAGCAGTTCGATGAGTAGCTTCAAGATGTAGCCTTAGATAATGAGGCTCACAAACAAAAAGTCAAGTGTCAGTATGATCGGTCCATTCATCCTCAGATTTTCTCTGAAGGCGACCTTTTCCTAGTCTATGACTAAGATAAGGACCCCCTGGGGGTAGACAAGTTCAAACCCATGTGGTTCAGACCTTTCATCATGAAGGAGGTTCTAAATAAGGGCGCTTATCGTCTGGTGGAATTTGAGGGAAATGCTTTGGCAGAGCCTAGAAATTGGATCTACCTCAAGAAGTATTACTCGTAGGTGGGTCGCCTTGGGTGACTTCTTGTACATATGTATAGTTCTTGTACATTTTTATCCTTTGTCTTTTTGGTTTTATGAACGTGTTGTTTTTGATGTCATATTTTTCATTGTGGCAGATGTCAAGTGAATCAGAGGTGTTCGTTGGGTTTGCGGATGATGCTAGMCGACACACTTAGAGGCTTGCTTCCRCAGCTTGGGTGATTTTCACACCTTAGGGCYAGTTGCTATCTTGAGGAAGTATCTATTTAGGTGACGCCACAAACAATTTCGCTGAATACAACACAGTCTTAGAGTTGCTTCAGGGCACTTTGTTGCATGGTATCTCTCACCTCCGAGTCTACTTAGACACTCAGCTGGTTGTGTCCCAGTTAAATGGGGTTTACCGCATTTATGATCCTACTCTACATCGACGGTTCCTTAGGGTACGTCTCTTAGAACGAAGCTTTGGTTACATTATGTATATCCATGTTCCCAGGAGATTGAATCAAATCATAGATACTCTAGCTAATCATGTATTAGATTGTCATATTGAACACATGTAAGAAAAATCACACACACTAGGAAAATAGATGTAATCCATAAGAAGTAAAAATATGTAAATGCGCATATATATATCAAAAATATCAGAGTACGTGGGTGGGCACAAGTGCCTCAAAAATATGTCCAGTAAGAGTCATGGGGCTTATGCCCTAAAAAATATACAAAAAATTCTCTCGGCACGTAAGTAGTCCAGCTTAGCTAAGGGCAGGTCTTGTTGGCCCTGCCATAGTGAAAAATGATGTTTGCCAAACGCCAGAAGAGATGGACCCAGGTTCGTGGCACCCCAACAACATGAGGTTACATCGACAGTGGCAGATCCTCGATCTCCGCCATAGGGACTGTACGAGTGAGCGCGGTAAGATTCCACTCCACCCGTCTCAATACTCTCTGATCCTCTCCAGCTGAAGGCCCCCCTACTATTACTACTGATCCTACCTTTGGTTGAGGACGCCACCTGGTCCTCGAGAAGTCTGCTGGATGCACTAGTCCCACATCTGTACATAACAGATACATAGTTGTTAGATACTTTGGTACACATAAAAATGATATACATAAAAAGAAATAAAAATTAAATAACTTTGAAAAAAAAACATACCTAGCTCTCCTCGCTCTGCTCCAGGAGGTACATGCATGTCAGGATCTCTAAAAAATTTGATCCCAACATAGGGGTAGTCCTCTATAGTCGGAATTTTCCGAGACCACCAGTCAAAAAATTTATCATCGAAGGCCTCGATGGTTCTCCCTCCCCCCTGTCGCGACAATAGTGCCGCCCATTTGTATAGTGCTAGGAGAGAGGCCTCGTGCCCTCGTATAATCTCTTGAGGATTGAGACTGGGTACCCTCTTCAAGAAAAAGGAACACAAAATAGTCCCAAACCTGAAGTTTCGGTGCTCCTGTATCCGACACTCTATTAGTCGTCTCTTCATGTAATCTAGCATGGTTGTACTCCAGTCGAAAATCCATGCATTTAAGCGTTGTACTGCACAATGCATGTGTGCCTGGTAAGCCTGATGTAAAGCCGCATATCCAATGATCTGGCCAATGAGAAGAAATATCACTTTTAGTGATAGGTTGTTGATCTTGTGTATGGGCACCTGAGAACCTACTTTCTCAGTACCAGCCTCGCAATGGAGTCCAATCAACTCCTCAATGTTGTGAGGCCGAGGGGGAAAAGTACGCAAGTTGACTGGATCCCCTCTCGTCGAGAGACCAGTCAATAGGTAAATTTCTTCAGTCATTGGAGTCAACGACTTCCCCTCGAGCATAAATGCCTTTGCGTTAGGATGCCAATAATCTATCAAAGCATTCAACAACCTGGGTTGTTCCCTCATAAACGAACATTTGAAGAATTTTAACAACCCGCATTGTGATAAAACAACGATAGCAGCAGGGTCTTCTGAGACCAAAAAATCAATGTCCTCATGCTCCCTCTCTCTCCAATGAACATACATCCTGCAAAATGACAAATTTATGGAGAGTTAACTCTTTTTTTTTTTTTCCACTCATTTGAGGGTGTACGCGGGCTATTTTGGCGATAGTTGCATGTGTATGCGGGCAATTTATCTTCTGCCTGCATGCACATGCGGGATGTGCTTGGACAACCCATGTACATGCAGGGACAAACTCTTTAAGGGTCAGTGCCCCCCAAAAAAACAAAAATAAATGCAAAAAAGGAAGAATGAAATGCAGGAGGGGCTAGTTTGTACTTACTTGGTCAAAGTGGAAGTTCGTTTCGTCCACTGAAGCTCCTGGAATCAACTCTTGTGGAAAATGGGTGTTTTTGAATTTTCTGTCAATTCTCAATTTATAATGGTCATAATGAGCTGCCATCTTCTATTAATAGAAGTTTTGGCCCCTTTTTGTCATTTTTTGGCCACTTTTGTCATTTTTTCTAGCTTGAAAATCATTTAGTATGGTTCTTAATTTTCTTGGGGGATGTTACGATATGTGTTATTTTGTGTATTGGGAAGCATTTTGAGAGTTTGGTCATTTTTAAAGGTCTTTTGGTAAAATGTCATTTTTCCAACATTGTGCATGTAAGATAGGATTCCACCTCCACTTGTTGCACCTCGTTGCCTTTTTTCGCTTTTTCATAGGATCGATCCCACCGAATTGCGACATAGAACCCTCACTCTTGCTCTAGAAGTGTCATAATTTAGTGGTAGAGCCTACCTTCACATGGATTCCCTAGGTAGATCTTTGTTGCATTTTGGTGTCCATGCCATCGTTAATGAGTATAGGCTCGGGAGTATTTTTTAGTTGTTCCTGATTACGGGTTTGGGCTTCATTTGCATGATTCTTTATCGCTTTTGACCTCACCCTCGGGACTCCCCCAAACAACGGGTTTTCTTTTAAGCCCTTTTCAGACCCTCTAAACATGAAAAGATTGCCGAGCGATCTTGTTGCCCTTCGTGCTCGCCAAACTAAAATTTGAAGGCGTGTCTGTCTGACGATAGTTTACCTGTTTTTCAGTCTAGATGGTCATTTGTACGAACAAAGGTATACTCTAGGAACTTCAGTTCACTAGAAGAGTATTCTCAGGTATACGTTTAACCCTTTTTTGGGTCTGAGGGACTAAATTTACGAAAAAGGAAGCCCCACAGAGTCCATAGTTAAGCTCTTTTTAGACTCCCTAAAATTGAAAAGATGGCCGAGTGACCTTGTTTCTTCACACTCGTTAAATTGGTCCAGAATAACATTCCTTACAGAGTCCATAGTTAAGCTCTTTTCAGACTTCTTAAATATGGAAAGATTGCTGAGTGATCTTGTCTTTGTCACACTCGTTAAAATGATTTTGAATAGACATCTGTTCAGTGCTAGTTTATCCCTTTTTCGAGCTGACTAGACTACCTTCGAAAAAGGTACCCCAGTAGAGTCTCCTTTTTCGCTTTTTTAGACTCTCTAAAAATGAAAAACCGCTGAGGTTACCTTCTCTCGGCTCGTTAAAATTACATCGAAGGATGTTAACATTGTGTCTTATTAATCGCATTTGCATCCCTGCGTCTTTGGCTTAATGCTGGCTCCATGTTAATCTCAACTAAACCATCTAAAGCATGCCTTATACGCAAGCCTTGTAGCACTTTGCCTCTGTGTCTTGACACCTTGACCCATGGAGGATTTTTCCTGAGTGTCCTTTTCCTGCATATGTATCCTTGCTCTGAGCATCAATGTGTTCCTTGCGCTTGGAACTAGTATGTTTGCGACACTCAATCCTCCTTTGTAACGTATCATTCTTTTATTCTTTTTCAAAGATTCCCAAAATTATTGAAAAAGACAAAAAAATCAAATATAACCCAAAAAGAGGAAGGGAAAAGCATTTTCTTTTTGTTGATAGCACAATGAGTCACCCTTGGACAAAGCACATCCTTCTGTTTGTTTGTCAATCCCTAGGATTCAATATGACCTTAGAAAGATGTTCTCACAACATAGAGTTGTGTACTCCTCCGTTTGGTTATCCTTCCAAACATTTGGAGAGTTCGCGTTGCCTCCTACATCATGAACTTATGTCAATGACATGCTGCCTGAGTCTCATCTTTTGTCCCACTTTCATCCAATGGAAGTTTTACTAAACTTGAGTTGGCCTTTCTAGAGTTTGTCTCTTGTTCTCATGCCTGGCCACCCTGAAAGACCAATCAAGTCCTTTTTCGAAATCAATGAAGTTCTCTGCCTGATCATAGAGATCCTCTTGTCTGTTCCTGACGAGCTGTCAAAGACCTCTGGGTAGTGAATTCATACATTGATATTACACTTCTACCCAAGTTTTGAAGATTTTGAAGTCGTTGCTTGAGATCTGAAGACCTCATCTCCAGCCATCAAGCGTCATTGGCTTCTTGAAGATGGATACTATACATGTATATATTTTGATTTTGAGATGCTCGCAGCTACACTTTATATAGTTATATGACATGGATCTGCAGTGTATTTGATTGGTAGCCATGATTTTATTTCATCCCGATCATGGGTATGCCCGCCTCGGTGAGACAAATTGTTATTTTGCAGATGTCACCTCCTGAACTTTGGTCCCTGGGCTCACTCTCTTCATACATTGGTGAATATTTGTAATGTATTTCAGCCATCATATGCTCTTCTGACCTCACACATTAAGGGGCATCTATTATAACCCTAAACTTCACCAGACATGCATACCTGGAATCAGGCCATCTTACTTGCTATCTTTTCCAAGCCATCATTGAAAAACTCTTCTAAAAACCATTGTTTTGAAGGTGTATGTTCCCTACACCACTACTACCCACGTACACACGCTTGTTGCACCACTACAACTTGCGTACACTCACAAAAAATCGCGAAAAATGAAAATTGAAAACAGATACGGGTTTCCAGGCCATTACTTAATCAAGTTGACCGCCCATAGCCAGTCACCCCAAAAATTACTATCTCTTTTGGCCTATAAAATAAGGTGTTGGGGTCCCATTCCAAAGGAGGAACAAGAGCATAGAAACTCTGCCCATTTCAATATTCCCCCATTGCCCCAATATTTTGCAACCAAATTGTGAGTTTGAGCCAGAATTCCTTCTTCCTCCTTTGCAAATCCTTGCCATTTCCCTAGAGAGAACTGAAGAGGAGAAGAATAGGTGGAAGCGGTTGGTGCATGGTGAAGAGGATCCAAGGACCAAGTTCGAGGAGCAGTTCCAATCTCATGTTGTAAACGACTTTTGTGAGATTAATATAAAGAAGTACTTTTTTTGTCCTGCCAAATGACGTCTTAAATCTTTATGATTTGTTTACATTTCTTGGTTATGATGTCTAACCCACTAATCCATATATAGAATGCATGCTTGTAGTTTCTTGTTTGTCTTTTGATGAATGCAGGTCAACCTTGGGAGGAGACTTGCAGTCAGGAAACAACCGAGTGCAAAGGGATCGACATCGGACGCGGAGTTTAAGGTATGCCTATCGGATCCCTATACTTTGTATTTTATGTATGATTGTGGGGTAATTTCGGGATAGTTGACAAAAAGTAGGAGACTTTAGACTGTTATCTCTGGCTACATTTTAGAACCATGGTGTAGTTCGTAGAGGGGTTTTCCCACTATAGCAAGCCCTTGCGTAACGAATGAACAAGATGATGGATAGTTTTGCGCAAATCCTTCGACGACTACCAACAAGAGAGATATCTTCCTCTTGCATAGGCGTCATCCCATTCAAGGTACAAATCAACTTTGATATTCCTATATTTGAAGGTCAGATAGACGCAGATGCTGTAGACAAATGGTTGAATTTGCTAGAAGGGTATTTTTCTGTCCATAACTTTTCCAATAGATAAAATATTACATTTGCACTCCTCAAAGCCACCCCCCATGTCAAATATTGGTGGGAGACTTTCTGTGAGAAAAAGGAAACATAGGAACCCTCATTATTTACAGTCTAACTCAGCTGGGAGTGCTTCAGGGATGCTATTAAGGAACAATAATATCCTGTTGGAAGTTATGATGACCTGTATACAATATGGACCACAATGCGACAGGAAAGGGACCAAACAATGCCAGAGTTCACAAATATATTCCATACCTTGTGCACCAAGCCGAGAATCAAATATTTTGAGCAACATCTGGTGCTCAAGTATCGCGAAGGTCTGCATAGATACATCCAGAAAAAAATGGAGTTTATGGACATCTAGTCCTTGGGTGCAGCCTATTGATATGCTGTCAAAATCGAGCATAAGTTTAAGAAAAAGACACGAAAGTTTGGGTATGGGAATCCCTCATAGTAGAAGTAGGGCAAGGGAATCCCCAACAAGTAGAACAAAGGGTAGAGAAAATATGGAAAACCTCAAGACAACCAATCTAAGTCGTAAACAAATAAGGACAATGAAAAGATGAAGAAATACATCATGAAGTGGTGCGACTTCCATAAGATCCCCTAGCATAACACTGTTGATTTCTGCTCAAAGAAGTCATTCGTGGAAGAGGTGAAAGCCTCTGAATCAGATGTAGGTTCTGACTTAGAGTCAAAACTAGAAAAAGGGAGACAGATTATTGACGCAAAACCTAGTGCCATTTTTGCTACCACCAAGATCCATCCCGGTGAACCTGATGAGCCAGAGGAAGGCGAGCGCCTCTTTCATTCACATATGTGGGTGAAGGGTACCTTGATGCACTTCATCATTGATAGTGGTACCCAGAAGAACCTCATCTCAATGAAGGTTGTCAAGCGGCTGGCCCTGCCGACAATGCCACACCCGCAACCATACACCGTCAGATGGATCTGCCAAGAAAGCGATCTTCACATCAGCCAACAATGCCGCCTATCCTACGACATCAAGCCCTTCAAAGATGAGGTATTGTGTGATATTTCTCTCCTTGAAGTTTGTGATTTTATTTTGGGCCAACCTTGTTTATGGAAACATCATGTTGTATATGAGTTTAGGCCTTGTAGTGTTATTATTACTTTTGATAGAAAATTGTACAGGATATCGGAGGTAGTCCTACCTACTGCCATTTCCTTGATCTCTGCCAAGTAATGCAGGAAGGTCATCTCTCAGAATGAGAATTTTGTGTTCTTCCTGATTCACTGTCAAAGTGAGAGGAAGGTTGTAGCCACATTCATGGCCTCCGCGACCTAAATCTGCACACAATAGAAACAAGTAGATAAGGTCGTGGAAGAATACAAAGACATATTCTCCTCACCCATCAGGGTACCTCTACACTGTCAGGTCAAGCGTTCAATCGATCTGACCCCTGATGCACCGCGACCCAATGGACCAATATATTGCTTCTCTCTATTATAAAATGAGGATACCAAGCATCAGATCCAAGAACTTCTCCAAAATGGGCACATTCGACCTATCTCATCACAGTGTGGAATCCCAATCATGCTTGTGCAGAAGAAAGGTGAGACCTGATGACTCTGCATCGATTAACAGGCCCCAAATAAAATCACAGTCAAGAACCAGTACTTGATTCCTCGAATCGACGATCTCCTTGACCATCTCAAGGGGGAAAAATACTTCAGTAAGATTTATCTAAAGTCTGGCTGCCATAAGTTCCCAACAGAGTAGACATATGTATGGAAAACTGCCTTCAAGTCCAAAGAAGGTATTTTTGAATGGTTGGTCATACCCTTTGGTTTGATGAATGCCCCAACAAATTTCATGAGGATGATGGATGATATCTTGCAGACTTTCACCAATTATTTTTTGGTGGTGTATCTGGATGCCATCCTCATCTATAACAAGAATTGGGCGAAACACTTGCAGCATATTCAACAGGTTCTGCACACTATACGAACACATAAGCTATATGAAAATTTGGAAAAATTCTCCTTCGGCATGGATAGGGTCCAATACCTAGGCTACATTTTTTATGAGCATGGGGTGCATGTAGATTCAACCAAGATAAAAGTCATTCATGACTGGCCAATGCCAACCACACTCATTGAGCTTCAGATCTTTTTAGGCCTTTTCATTTTCTATGGTGACGACCTCCCCCTTCTCTCCTACCAAAGAGGGGCCATCACGACCTCCTGGTCTAGGATCGTTCAAGTCACTGAACCAAATGGTTCATTAGGCTCCTGATGGAACTGATTTGGCTTGACACATGCCCTTTTTACTTCCTCGACACTCGCAATGTGGCACCTGTGGACCCTCTCCTAAGCGCTTTCAACTCTTGTGCCGATGACCTTAGCTTTCAGTGCTAGGCTCTTCTATTGATGTGACCTCAGACTATGATCGTGGGCCAACTCCTTTCACGACCCCAAACTTCGTGAATTTCATGAGAGGCTTCCTCCTCCTTCCTCGATTCTTGAATCGACGAATACTTCGAGACCAAATCTATTATCCTCGCTCCTTTCATGATCAACGACTACAATCAAATCACGAGTCCTCCCGTCTCCCGACTCTGCTTCTTCCGATAGTGAATCAATGATGCACTAATCCTCTATGACATATCCTTCCAGATCCAACGGCCTGGATTTGAAATCTCTCTTCATGACTTCGCGAAGATCCCTTTTTGCTCCCACAAACTTTCTAAAGTTCCTTCTTCTGAACCTCTCGATCTTATACCACCTAACTCCTCCATGACGATGGATGATTTCTTCGACTTTAGGACTTCAGTAAGTCCTTGACTCCTTTTCACACTTAGCACAATTTCTTCTTTCAAGACTTAGGCTGTTCTCGAAGGATTTCTGCACTCCTTGTAGAAATCTGTGCCACTCTCCTGTGACTTTGCTCGGCTTGAAAACCTCCAAGGTTCCCAGTTCCTCTGCAAGTTTCTCATGCCCTCCTGGCAGTTCCTCACCCTTAATCCCAAGATTATAAGGTGAATTATCGACACCTTAGGTGCACTCCTTGCGCTCGACTCATTTCTTCGATGGATTCTCCCTCGGCCTTATGGAAAGGTTTAAGGCATCTCCTTTTCTTTGTCGACGCACTTCTTGCAAAGCCTTCCTTCACCAGAATGTTCAACAATTCTGGGATTCTTCAACACCTTCACTCATGTTGCCCCTGAGAATTCTCATGAAAGCTCGATGCCCTCCTGGAAGAGTATTCCAAAGTGTTCAATAACTCTTGATTGTGCTTCTCTCCACACAGTATTTATTTTCAAGGGCCTTAATCGCCTTGAAATTTCTGCCTGAGTCTGTAAATTAATTTGGGATGTCCTCCTGGAAAATTCTCTTTTGAATCCGCTGATTTCAGACACACACTCCTTGTGTCGGCTTACAAAGTTTCCAATATCTGTCGTGCACTCCTTGCACTTAGACTAGAGAACCAGACTTAACTCAACACACTCTCGGATAGAAAACAATATCTCTATCCCTGCAGATGATTTCTAACATTCATCTACAATTCAAAAACATGTAAAAGACGTTCACAACACATCATCCATGGAAAAGAAATGTAAAACAAGAAAAACTGTCATTTTCTATTAATGGTGGAATGCCAAATTACAATGCTGGAGTCCGAGCTACAACAGAATCTAGGCTCTCTATGTTTTTCTCCCTACAACCCGACCAACCTCTTCTTGGAAACAATTTCAAAGTTTTATATAAGAGGGGCTCTATGATATTCCCTCACAATCTACCTTAGTGGTGTCAAATCACCAACTCTAATGCCTATCAAAAGGGAAAATTACAANGCACTTCTTGCAAAGCCTTCCTTCACCAGAATGTTCAACAATTCTGGGATTCTTCAACACCTTCGCTCATGTTGCCCCTGAGAATTCTCATGAAAGCTCGATGCCCTCCTGGAAGAGTATTCCAAAGTGTTCAATAACTCTTGATTGTGCTTCTCTCCACACAGTATTTATTTTCAAGGGCCTTAACCGCCTTGAAATTTCTCCCTGAGTCTGTAAATTAATTTGGGATGTCCTCCTGGAAAATTCTCTTTTGAATCCGCTGATTTCAGACACACACTCCTTGTGTCAGCTTACAAAGTTTCCAATATCTGTCGTGCACTCCTTGCACTTAGACTAGAGAACCAGACTTAACTCAACACACTCTCGGATAGAAAACAATATCTCTATCCCTGCAGATGATTTCTAACATTCATCTGCAATTCACAAACATGTAAAAGACGTTCACAACACATCATCCATGGAAAAGAAATGTAAAACAAGAAAAACTGTCATTTTCTATTAATGGTGGAATGCCAAATTACAATGCTGGAGTCCGAGCTACAACAGAATCTCGGCTCTCTATGTTTTTCTCCCTACAACCCGACCAACCTCTTCTTGGAAACAATTTCAAAGTTTTATATAAGAGGGGCTCTATGATATTCCCTCACAATCTACCTTAGTGGTGTCAAATCACCAACCCTAATGCCTATCAAAAGGGAAAATTACAATGATGTCTATATGATCCAAATTGGATGCAGATCCATTCTGTCGTCAACTTATTAATGTCAACCTTATCTCTAGCTTGTGCGAAAGCATGATTTTGCTCCTTCCAGCTTGTCTTCAATAATTTCCTGGATCTCGTCTTGGATTCTCGAGGAAAAAATGAGAGGACAACACCTCTCCTTCCTTGAATGTGCACCATGCATGAAATCTGTCCAGTGCGTCCTGAGGTGGAGCGATGCTCCTGCATCATACTCCACAGCAGAAAAAAAATCATGAGCTCCTGCTCATGTGATTTCCAACGTGGTTGAAATCCACCTGGATCCCAAACTTTCTCTTGGATTTGTCTCTTGTCTCCTCTTCTTCACTGCTTCTTCTTGTGCATCTCCTTCGCTGCTCATGCAGGTTTCCTTTCGTCCAACTTCCTTGTGCTGACCAATTGTGTTGCTAACTTCAACATCAAATCCCTGATCTCCTCAATAACCTGATCCAAATTCTCCCCTGGCTGGTTCTTCTGTTATAGTCTAGCTTGCTGCACCTGCTTCTTATCAAAGGGAAAATCACACCAACCCCCCAAGACATATTCTTCCTCAGTGGCCTTATCTTTCCACAATGATGTAGTTTTCACCCCTACAGGGTCCGCATCACTAAACTGCTGCTCAGCTACCACCTCTCCTGACAGATTCACTCCTGCCAATCCTTCAACTATTTCCCTTTTAGGTCTCTCTAGCTGCGACTCGTGCTGTCGTATCTCCTCCGGCATGGCTATTTCTCGATAGCCACCTTTTGTTTCTATATTTCCCAACCAATCCTCTAGTTCCTTTAACTCTAGTTCCCATTGAGTGAATAACTCAACTGGGCGTTCTCCTTTTGTTGGGACATGCATCAGTATATGTTCTGTTTCCTCTTTGAMAGTCTCTACTGGTTGTCTTCGTGTCACATCTGCAACATTTGTGATAGCCTCTCCTCAGCCGCCTGGTAGGAATATCTCAACTCCTCCAATGATCAAAAYAGTTTTCTGATCCTCCTTCTCTGTGGCGGAAGTTTGGAACTTCTCATCATCTTCATTCACATGACTCACAGTTTCGCGTGAATATCCATCTGAGTGAGGTCTCTCTCTCTTTCCTCATATTCATCTATAAATRAACTATCAACTGAGATCATCTCTTCTCCCTTGCTCACYTAGMAAACTGGGATGTCTCTTCTGCCCACCTGGCATTTTATGAGATCCAATGATCCACTCTTATTKCTCACCTGGCAATCTGCAAGATCCTTGCCAAATATATTTCCCTTATGACCGAGGTTTTTAGCATGCCTCAACCACCTCTTTAACATCTATTTCTGCCTCCTATCCAACAACTTCTGAATATGCCATTTAGCTTTTCTCTTCAAAGGCCATTCATACCTCCAATGTATTTTTGACTGCTACTGCATCTTGAATGCAAGCTTCTCCATCTATGCTCGAATTTCATTGATCTCCTTGTCCATCTTCGCCTTGCTCTTCTATGACTGGAATTCTACTCGTTGATGCTTATGACTGTCAATGGCCATCTCACCTTCTTCCTGCCTTCCTGGCAAGACTACTGCTCACTCTGCAACTAAGAGCATCTTCATCTTCTCCTTCGCTTGAAATCTAAAAATGAAACTGTGCTCTGATACCAACTTGGTGACGACCTCCCCCTTCTCTTCTGCCAAAGAAGGGCCATTGTGACCAACTGGCCTAGGATCATTCAAGTCATCGAACCAAATGGTTCATCAGCCTCCTGATGGAACCGATTTAACTTGACGCATTCCCTTTTTACTTCCTTGGCACCCGCGATGTGGCACCTACAGATGCTCTCCTTAGCACTTTAAACTCTTGCGCCAATGACCTTAGCTTTTGTTTCTAGGCTCTTCTGTTGATGTGAAATCAGACTATGACTGTGGGTCGACTCCTTTCATGACTCCTCCTCCTTCCCCGATTCCAGAATTGGCGAATACTTCAGGACTAGATCTACGGTCCTCGTTCCTTTCATGATCAACGACTACGATCAGATCGAGAGTTTAGACTTTGCGAGTCCTCCCGTATCCCTACTCTGCTTCTTCCGATCGCAAATCAACGATGCATCGATCCTCTGCCACGCACCCTTATAGATCCAAGGGCCTGGATTTGAAATCGCTCTTCACAACTTCGCGAAGATCTTTTTTCACTCCCGCAAAACCTTCCGAAGTTCTTTCTTCCGAACCTCTAGATCTTCTACCACCTGTCATCTCCTTGACGATGGATGATTTCTCCATATTTGGGACTTCAATAAGTCCTCAAATCCTTTGCACACTTAACACAATTTATTCTTTTGAGACTTAGGATGTTCTCGAAGGATTTCTACACTCCTTGCAAAAATCTGTGCCACTCTCCCGTGACTTTGCTCATCTTGAAAACCTCCAAGGTTCCCAATTCTTATGTGATTTTCTCATGCCCTCCCGGTAGTAACTTTCCCTTCCTCTTGAGATTATAAGGTGAACTCTTGACACCTTAGGCACACTCCTTGCACTTGACGAAGTTCTTCGACGACTTCTCCCTCGACCTTATGGAAAGGTTTAAGGCATATCCTTTCCTTTGTCGACGCACTTCTTGCAAAGCCTTCCTTCACCAGAATGTTCAACAATTCTGGGATTCTTCAACACATTCACTCGTATTGCCCCTGGGAATTCTCATGCAAGCTTGATTCCCTCCTGGCAGAGTATTCTAGAGTGTTCAATAACTCTGGACTGTGCTTCTCTCCACACAGTCTTTATTTTCAAGGGACTTAACCACCTTGAATTTTCTCCCCGTGTCTGTAAATTAATCTAGGATGCCCTCCTGGCAACTTCTCTTCTGACTCCGCTGAGTTCAGACATGCACTCCTTGCGTCGGCTTATAGAGTTTCCAATCTCTATTTTGCACTCCTTGCACTTAGCCTAGAGAACCAAACTTAACTCAACACACTCTCGGATAGAAAACAATATATCTATCCCTGCAGACGATTTATAACATTCTTCTACAATTCACAAACATGTAAAAGACGTTCACAACACAACATCCATTGAACAGAAATGTAAAACATGAAAAAATGTCATTTTATATTAATGGTGGAATGCTAAATTGCAATGTTGGAGACCGAGCTACAAATAAGTCTCGACTCTCTGTGTTTCTCTCCCTACAACCAGACAAACCTCTTTGTGGTAAAAATTTCAAAGATTTATACAGGAGGGGCTCTATGAGCTTCCCTCACAAGATACCTTAGTGGTGTCAAATCACCATCCCTAATGCCTCTCGAAAGGGAGAATTACAATGATGGCTATCTTCTCCAAATCGGATGCAGATCCATTCTTTCGTCAGCCTATTAATGGTGACCTTATCTCCAACTTGTGCGAAAGCACAATTTTTCTCCTTCCAGGTTGTCTTCAATAAATGCCTGGATCTCGTCTTGGATTGTCGAGGAAAAAATGAGAGGACGATGCCTCTCCTTCCTTGAATGCGCACCATGCATGAAATCTGGCTGGCATGTGATGAGGTGGAGCCATGCACCTGTATCATACTCCACAGCGGAAAAAAATCATGTGCTCCTGCTCATGAGCTTCCTAGTGTGGCTGAAATCCACCTGGATCCCAAAATTTCTCTTGGAGCTGTCTCTCGACTCCTCTGCTCCTTCATCTCATGTAAGTTTCATTTCATCCAACTTCCTCATGCTGACCAATTCTGTTGCTAACTTTGACATCAACTCCCTGATCTCCTCGATCACCTCATCCAACTGCTCCTCTGGCTAGTTCTTCTGTTGCAGACTAGCTCGCTGCACCCGCTCCTTGTCAAAGGGAAAATCACATTGACCCCCCAAGACATCTTCTTCCTTTGTGACCTTAGCTTGCCACATTGCTGTAGTTTTCACCCATATAGGCTCCTCATCACTAGATTGCTGCTCAACTACCACTTCTCCTGATAGATTCACTCATGCCAGTCCTTCGACTATTTCCCTTTCAACTCCCTCCAGCTGCGACTCGTGCTAGTGTATCTCCCCTGACATGGCTATTTCTTGAAAGCCACCTTCTGGTTTTGGATTTCCCAACCAATCCTCTAGTGCCTTTAACTCCAGTTCCCATTGACTGAATAACTCAACTGGGCGTTCTCGTTTTATTGGGACAGACATCAGTATATGTTCTGTTTCCTCTATGACAATCTCTGCTGGCTGTCTTCCTATCACATTTGCAACATCTGTACTAGCCTCTCCTTGGAGGCTTGGTAGGAATATCTCAACTCCTCCAATGATCAGAACAATTTTCTAATCCTACTTCTATGTGATGGAAGTTTGGAAATTCTCATCATCTTCATTCACACGACTCATAGTTTCATGTGAATCTCCATTTGAGTGAGGTCTCTCTCTTGCATCCTCTTCATCTATAAATGAGATATCAACAGATCTCATCTCTTCTCCCTTGCCCACCTAGCAATCTGGGATGTCTCTTTTGCCCACCTATCATTTTATGAGATCCACTGATCTGCTCTCATTGCCCACCTGACAATCTGCAATATCCTTTCCATATCTCCTTCCCTTATGAATGAGGTTTTCAGCATGCCTCAACCACCTCTTTAACATCTATTTCTGCCTCTTGGCCAAYGAATTCTGAAAAATCCATTTGGCTATTCTCTTCAAAGGCCATTCATACCTCTAGTGTACCTTTGAATCCTACTGCATCTTGAATGCAAGCTTCTCCATCTATGCTCGGATTTCACTGAGCTCCTTGTCCATCTTYGCCTTGCTCTTYTGTGACTGGAATTTTCCTCGACCATGCTTATGAGAATCAATGGACATCTCGCCTTCTACCTGCCTTCYTGGAAATTCTGTTGCTCACTTTGCAACTGAGAGCATCTTCAACTTCTCCTTCGCCTGAAATCTACAGATGAAACTGTGCTCTGATACCAACTTGGTGAYGACCTCCCCCTTCTCTCCTGCYAAAGAGGGTCCATYGCGACCTCTTGCTCTAGGATCGTTCAAGTCATCAAACTGAATGRTTCGTCAGGATCCTAATCGAACTGATTTAACTTGACACATGCCCTTTTTACTTCCTCGGCACTGACGATGTGGCACCTGTGAACCCTCTCCTTAGTGCTTTCAACTCTTGCTCCGATGACCTCAGCTTTTAGTGCTAGTCTCTTCCGTTGATGTGACCTTGGACTATGACCGTGGGCCAACTCATTTTGGTGACTTCACACTTCGGGAATTTCACGAGCAGCTTCCTCCTCCTTGCCCAATTCCCAAATCGATGAATACTTCGGGACCATATCTACGGTCCTCGTTCCTTTCGCGATCAACGACTACGATCAAATCACGAGTTGAGACTTCATGAGTCCTCCCGTCTTCCGACTCTGCTTCTTCCAATCGTGAATCAACAATGCACTAATCCTTTGCCATGTACCCTTATAGATCCAATAGCCTAGATAATAAGTATCTCTTCATGACTTTGCGAAGATCCTTGTTCTCTCCCGTAAACCTTTAGAAGCTCCTTCTTCCGAACCTCTCGATCTTCTACCACCTGTCGCCTCCTTGACGATGGAATATTTCTCCATCTTGGGGACTTCACTAAGTCCTCGAATCCTTTTCACACTTAGCACAATTTATTCTTTCGAGACATAGGCTGTTCTTGAAGTCTTTCTGCACTGGTTGGAGAAATCTGTGCCACTCTCCTGCGACTT
The DNA here is from genome assembly GCA_032191745.1 of Picea mariana. NCBI lineage: Eukaryota > Viridiplantae > Streptophyta > Pinopsida > Pinales > Pinaceae > Picea > Picea mariana. The sequence continues at coordinate 83,349 of JASDQU010242126.1, forward strand.
TGCTTGGCTTGAAAACCTTCAAGGTTCCGATTTCCTCTACGAGTTTCTCATACCCTCCTGGCAATTCCTCTCCCTTCCTCCTGGGATTATAAGGTTAAATATTGACACCTTAGGTGCACTCCTTGTGCTCGACTCAGTTCTTCGATGGCTTCTCCCTTGGCCTTATGGAAATGTTCAAGGCATCTCCTTTCCTTTGTCGACACACTTCTTGCAAAGCCTTCCTTCACTAGAATGTTCATCAATTCTGGGATTCTTCAACACCTTCACTCATATTTTCCCTGCGAATGATCACGCAAGCTCTATGCCCTCCTGGTAGAGTATTCTAGAGTGTCTAGTAACTCTGGACTATGATTCTCTCCACATAGTATTTATTTTCAAGGGACTTAGCCGCCTTGAAATTTCTCACTGAGTCTATAAATTAATCTGGGATGCCCTGACAACTTCTCTTCTAACTTCGTTGAGTTTAGACACACACTCCTTGCATAGGCTTACAGATTTTCCAATCTCTATCGCGCACTCCTTGCACTTAGCCTAGAGAAACAGACTTAACTCAACACACACTCTGATAGAAAAAAATATCTCTATCCCTGCAGACGATTTCTAACATTCATCTAAAATTCACAAACATGTAAAAGGCATTCACAACACGACATCCATTGAAGATAAATGTAAAACATGAAAAAATGTCATTTTATATTAATGGTGGAATGCCAAATTACAATGGTGGAGTCCGTGCTACAACTGAGTCTCGACTCTCTGTGTTTCTCTCTATACAACCCGACCAACCTCTTCTTGGGAACAATTTCAAATATTTATACAAGAGGGGATCTATGAGCTTCCCTCGCAAGCTACCTTAGTGGTGTCAAATCACCAGCCCTAATGCCTCTCGAAAGGGAAAATTACAATGATGGATATTTTCTCCAAATTAGATGTAGATCCATTCTATCATCAGCCTATTAATGGAGACCTTATCTCTAGATTGTGAGAAAGCACGATTTTTCTCCTTCCAGCTTGTCTTCAATAAATGCCCGGATCTTGTCTTGGATTCTCGAGGAACAAATGAGAGGACGATGCCTCTCCTTCCTTGAATGTGCACCATGCATGAAATCTGGTTGGCGCATGCTAAGGTGGAGTGATGCTCCTGCATCATACTCCACATCGACAAATAAATCATGAGCTCCTTCTCATGAGATTTCCAACGTGGATGAAATCCACTTGGATCCCAAACTTTCTCTTGGAGTTGTCTCTCGGCTCCTCTATTTTGCTGATTCTACTCCTGCATCTCCCCCGTTGCTCATGCATCTTTCCTTTCATCCAGCTTCCTCATGCTAACCAATTCTATTGCTGACTTTGACATCAGACCCTTGATCTCCTTGATCACCTCGCCCAGTTGCTCCCCTGGCTGGTTCTTCTGTTGCAGACTACCTCACTACACCCGCTCCTTGTCAAAGGGAAAATCACATCGACCCCCAAGACATATTCTTCCTTTGTGGCCTTATCTTGCCACACTGCTGCAGTTTTCACCCCTGCAGGCTCCTCATCACTAAACTGCTACTCAACTACCACTTCTCCTGATAGATTCACTCCTGCCAATCCTTCGACTGTTTCCCTTTCAACTCCCTCCAATTGCGACTCATGCTGGTGTATCTCCTCCATCATGAATATTTCTCGCCAGCCACCTTTTGNCTACACCCGCTCCTTGTCAAAGGGAAAATCACATCGACCCCCAAGACATCTTCTTCCTTTGTGGCCTTATCTTGCCACACTGCTGCAGTTTTCACCCCTGCAGGCTCCTCATCACTAAACTGCTACTCAACTACCACTTCTCCTGATAGATTCACTCCTGCCAGTCCTTCGACTGTTTCCCTTTCAACTCCCTCCAATTGCGACTCATGCTGGTGTATCTCCTCCATCATGAATATTTCTCGCCAGCCACCTTTTGGTTCTAGATTTCCCAACCAATCCTCCAGTTCCTTTAACTCCAGTTCCCATTGAGTGAATAACTCAACTGTGCATTCTCCTTTTGTTGGGACAGACATCGGTATATGTTTTGTTTCCTCTATGATAGTCTTTGGTGGCTATCTTCCTGTCGCATATGAAACATCTGTGCTAGCCTCTCCTCAGCCACTTGCTAGGAATATCTCAACTCCTCCAATGATAAGAACAATTTTATGATCCTCCTTCTCTATGACAGAAGTTTGGAACTTCTCATCATCTTAATTCACACGACTCATAGTTTTGCATGAGTCTCCATCTGAGTGAGGTTTCTCTTTTTCCTTCTCTTCATCTATAAATGAACTCTCAGCTGAGCTCATCTCTTCTCCCTTGCCCACCTAGAAATATGGGGTGTCTCTTCTACCCACCTAGAATTCTATGAGATCCAATGATCCGCTCTCATTGCCCACCTAGGAATCTGCAAGATCCTTGCTAGATCTCTTTCCCTTATGACCGATGTTTTCAGCGTGCCTCAACCACCTCTTTAACTTCTGTTGCTGCCTCCTATCCAACAACTTCTGAACATGCCATTTGGCTGTTCTCTTATAAGTGCAAAAACTGCTGAAGCCCGAAGTCCCAAAGTGACATGGCCTGCTGACATCACCAGGGATGACGTGGACACATGGGATGTGTGCCATGTGCCAGTGAGTTAATAACCTTTTTAGGATAGAAATGATAGTTAGAACATGACACATGTCATCCACAATATTGGGCCATGTGTCTTCTTCTAGTATCTCGCCATGTGGCTCTCCTCTCGAGCATGGATAGTCGGGCCCTGATGAATACACAAAGTAGTTAAACCTTGGCGAATAATTTAAACAGACTGAGCCCATGATAACTTGACCCTAGTAGACGTGTGGCATCAGATCCCAAGGTTCGAATACTTGACATTCTAGGAGAAATGGTTCATGATGGAATGGGAGAAAGAAATCCCCGAATTTTTGTAGTGCCGAAGTAACTTGACATGATGACGCCACCAGGGGTGACGTGGAAGTTGTTAGCACTGAGAGTCACCCTCGGATTGCATAGAAGGTGAGCCCAGTACCCATAAAGTTATGTGTCACCATGAATGATTTTAAAGAGGTCGAATGGGTAAGACTTAAGCTAATATCATTTTGACTCAGAAAAATGGACTAGCACTCACAAGCAATTGAGGTCTTGGTAAACTTCAGTCAGTAAGTTGTAGTAAAGGTGAGTAGCAGGAAGACTTTGGTGAGGAAAATGTAGAGGTATGCTATGGACATCAGGTCTTCAAGCAACCTAAGGAGGAAAAAATTCAAACACAAGATCCTCTTGGATTCAAAGTTTCAGGAAACTGAAGAGCATTGTAACAACACTATAATCACACATCCATCATAATACAACTACAACAATCCATGTGAATCCTTCAATCATGGATACTTCAGTATCAGAGGCAAATAAGATGGAAAGACGCTAACTTATATTGATCAAGAAGTCTCAAATCAAGTTACATAACCAGAGAACCAGTATGCTTCATCAAAATTCTACAATGTGGGAGCCTTTCTCAACCATCCGACCATAACAAAATATTGTAAATACATATTTCTGCTCAAGAGTGACTACAACCACCAGAGGAGCGATCGAGTCATTGAATTTAAGACTTTACGTCTGAACCTTCTCTGCAGGTTGTGCATGTAGTTCTTTGTCAGATGCAAAATCAAGTTTGCTAATCCTTTCTGGCTTTCCATTTATGTGGTGAGATGAGGTTTCAACCACCTCCATCACTTTTCATCGAGATCAGGATGGGCTTAAGTCAACTCGACACCTTGAAAATGTGATGACCATGCTATGATATTTTCCACCTGTATTCTTGCTGGATCCTTGTAGAGAGAATTGGCAGGTGGAAGTGGAGGAAGACAATGGTGAGTGGGCGAGTTGTTTGGTGCAAACTCGCAGGCTGCAATGAGTGAGAAATGACCAGGTGGAAAGATGCGGTTGGCAGTCACTGGGAATTTGTGAGCGCCAACATGTGAGGAGCTGAGGTGTAAAGGCACGAGGGTGATGTGGAAAGGGGAGAGAACGCAGTGGCAGAGTGGGTTGGTAGGTACGGGTGGAAAATGACAACATAGTGGAGGTGACATGGAGTAGAGATGTCGGGAGGTGAGAGGGGGGAGAAACGACAATGGAGAAGGGATAGGTGTGTGGAAGTGTGAGTGGAGGACAGGTGTCAGCGGGAGCACAAGTGGTATTGGAGGCGATATGGCTATTTATTCAGAGGGGGGGGGAAGGTGGTAAGAAGTAAAGCACGAGGGGGGTTCGAGTTGCTGTGGAGGTGACACGTCATGGTTGGAACGCACCAAAAAACCACCAACTCGGACCCTCCCATTAAAGGCAGAAAGGTCAGGGGTTCCAATATCAGATGTTGGTCGTAGATCTAAGTGCACCTCGCTCAACCATAGATCTGAGCGTTCCCTTTAGCCACAATGCGCCAAAGCATCAAAACGCCAGGACTTAGGATACAAAAATAATGTCAGTCACGCCAAGACCCCTTTTCTTCATTTTTCCACCAAGGGGTTGTTTCCTAAGGAAACAACATCAATTCATCAAAATTCCTTGTGCTAACATAGGCTCCATGGGGGATAGATACCTCCTTACGAGGCTCTAAGAAATCCAGTAGTTTCAGTGCCTTATATTAGGGCTATGTGGTTGGTTTTAAAACAATAAAGAAGCATGATATTTACAATCGCATGAAAAAGCCACTCATGGCTCAAGAAAATAACTTTTTCAGAAAATGCCCATTTACAAGGCCACCAAAAACTTCAGCCTCCTCCAAATTCTGCAACCTGTAAGTATTATTTGGAAATACCTTCGAAATTTTGAAGGGACCAATCCACAAGGCTTTGAATTTATCGTGCTTGCCTTTGTCCTGCTTGGGTGCATCCCATTTGAGTACTAGATCTCCCAGCTAAAAATCCTCTTTGCTTACCATCTTTTCAAAGGCCTACCTGGTCTTCTGTTGATGGTGATGTGCTTTTTCCAATAGCTTCTCCCTAGTCTGCTTCACTTCTACCAGCTGCTGTATTATTCTGATCATGCCATCAGGTTCTCCTTGGTAAAATTGGAAGAATTTTTCCACATGCAAGGAAAGGTGAGAAGGAAAGATGGCCTCAACTCCATACACAAGCTGAAAAGGAGAGACGCCAAGAGATCTCTTTGTTGTCACTTTGTTAGCCCACAAAGCAAACTTGAGCTTTGAATCCCATGCTTTCTTGTTGTCCTCTAACAATATTTTGATGATATTTATAAGTTTCTTGTTAGAAGACTCTGCCAGTCCATTCCCTTGGGGGTAGTAAGGAGTAGATTGAATCAATACAACTCCAAATTGCTCACAAAACCAGATCAATGGTCCGACCTTGAAATATGCATCATTATCAGTGACAATTCTGTTCGAACAAAAAAATATTGCCATAATATCCTCAAGAAAACCAATGATTACCTTGTGGGAAGCATTCCTTGTGGGAATGGCTTCTATCCACTTGGTAAAGTAATCTGTGGTAGTCAAGATCCACCTATGCTGGCCACTTGAAGCAGGGTGAATTTCCCTAATAAAATCTAAGCTCCACTACTAAAAGGGTCCTGAAGCTACAACAAGCTTCAATGGCAAAGACTTGAGCTGCTGCTTTCTAGAGAATTTTTGACACTTAACACAGGCCCTGATATTTGCACAAGCATCGGTGAATGACTAGGCTAGAAATGCCTAGCCCTAAGAATCTTATAGGCTATAGTTCTCCAGAAGTGATGTCCCCCACATAAATTGTCATGAAAATCAAACCTAATTCTTTGGGCCTCCTGTGGCTCTAAACATCTCAAAAGTACTCCCAGAGGGCCTTTCCAATACAAGACTTGATGAATAAGACATTATATAATTAATTTAATCTTTGAATCCCTTACCTTGTTCTTGTCCATACCATCAGGAGGCCACAACTCTTGTAGAAAAAACATAATGTCTTTTTACCAAGTACATTCTGCCAATGGGGGGCTGGCTTGAGAACCTTTATCAAACAGATCAGCTTGCTGATTTTCTGAGAAAGTGTTGATGAAATTAACCCCCAAATATTTGCAATTAGATTCAACCAACAACCTAGATAAACCTCGACCTTTAATCAATTTGGTGGGTTTTATTTCAAGATCAAATTCAAGGATTTTGGCAATCCACTTGCTCCTTCTTCCATCTATGTCAGGCTGAATGAGAATATCCTTTACATAATCTGAGGGGACATATGAAATTATCTTTGAGTGCAGAATACAGATCCTAAAATCCTTGAGCGATTTCACCAAAGCATAGGCCTTCTTTTCCATGATGTCATATTTTATCTCTTCATCTCTCAATGCCCTGCTGAAAAAGGCAATAGGCTGCTCTAACCCATCGACATTCTTATGTAGTAAAACAATTGCTACTGTGTCAAATGAAGCAAAGGAAAATATCAAGAATTATTTGGAGTAGTCAGGACTGATGAGCATAGGTGAATCAGTTAAGGCCTTCTTTATTTTATCAAAATAACTACGAGATTCAACAACCCATTTGATTTCATTTCCCATCCTCAACGTGGTTGTAATATACTTTACCAATTGAACAAAATTAGAAACAAAACTCCTCAAAAAATTAATTTTCCCCAAGAATGAATGAACCTTGAATATAGGGAGTGGCAAGGTTTGGATAAATTCTACTCTTCTTGAATCAATCCTTACCCCCTTAGCTGACATAATGTGCCCCAAAAATTTTCCCTCTTGCATGGAAAATAAAGACTTCTTTGGATTTAGGGAGAGACCAAACCTTCTGCATTTCAAGAAGACCCTTCTCAGATGATAACAATGTTCTTTATCAAATTGTGATAAAATTGTTATGCCATCCAGATAGATGACTACAAACTTGTCCTTTTCTCCAATAAAGGCTATGTCCATGGCTCGCTGAAAGGTTGCCCCCGCGTTCATCAATATGAATGGAATATTAACATACATAAATGTACCCCAAGGAGTAGTGAAGGATTTCTTCTCTTTGTCTTGAGGTAGGAAAAAAATCTGATTGTATCCAGAAAAAACATCCAATCATGGACATCCTAGATGCACCTGTCACCCTCTGCAATATGTGCTCCATATTTGGCAAGGGGTAATTATCCTTCTAAGAGCTTCTGTTCAAGTTTCGAAAATCAAAACAAAGTATGATTTATCCATTTTTATTTTTTACCGGGACCAGGTTGGCCACCCATTTAGAATACCTCAAAGGAATGATAATCTTGGCATCCAAAAGATTTTTTACCTCTTTGTCCATAATAGGCAGCAACATAGGATTTATTTGTCTCAATTTATCCCTAAATGGTTTGGCCTCTTCCTTCAATGGGATCTTATGTTCAATGATAGTTGTGTCATATGTTCTAAGATCTTCATATGTACAGAAAAACATATCAGCAAACTCTTTTAACAGTTCATCATATTCAGCCCTTTGTTCCCTTGACAAGCTGCTTGACAACATGACAAATTTTGGATCCTTCTCTGTACCAGTATTGCACTCAGTTACATCAACATCATCAGTTGAACCTTTAAATTTCACTGCCACATCATTCCTATCATATAGTATTTCCAAAGGAACAAGTCCCTTTGGAATATGATTGCTAGGTAACTGGAGAATATGATGATTAGAAATTTTGTTTAGGAAAACATTAGCATGAGGATTACTTTCAGAATCGTGATCTTGATAAATATGCAATGCAGAAAACTCATCAAAAGTCTCAAGGAATATTTTGATCGCAAGATCATCCTCAAACACTTTCCAATGCTTGACATTGTTAGGTATAGAGGGTCTATATTTCACTTCTACCTCATAATTGAGTTTAGGTGGCAAAGGTACTTTGAAATTACTTGCTGAAACAACCAAAGAATCAACCATGGCATTCTCTTCTCTTGGAATAAATGAAAATTTAAAAGCTAAGAAAAAACTATCAACTAGCTCCCACACTTCATTTCTATAAGTTCTTAGCCTAGGGTGATTAGATTGATAAATATTTTTGATCTGATGGACATCTAATTCAACATCCCCAAACACTGATATCTCTTCAATCCCCATGTCTTTTGCAACCCTCAGACCCAAAACAAGAGATTCATACTTTGACATATTATTGGTAGCTTCAAATTCTAACTTGTAGGACAACGATATAGTCTCTTGAGTAGGTGAAACAAAGACCACTCCAGCACCAACACCTTCCCTAGAAGAGGCTCCATCAAAGAACATCTTCCAAACATAAGTGACTGGAGGAAATTCTTCACAAAGAGTAATGGACTGCTTTCTCATCTCAAGAGGAGGTTTAGGAGAATCAGTGAGTTGCAATATACTAGATCCCAACTCAGTATCAAGTGCAAAAATAGGATGGTTTGTGGGGTTTTCTTCATCACTAATAATGTAGGCCAATTGAGCTTCCCTGTGAAGTCTTCTATTCTCCCCCCCAAACACAGGAACAATAGAATATGTGAGGCCCATATGCAAGGTTCCCCCAAGTATTTTTATCCAAGATCTTGACAAGAGCATGCCAAACTTGGGGGGAACATCAACCACCACGATATCCATGACCACACTTTTCATGGGCAACTGAAATAGGGTCACAACAAGATCTTTGATGACCCCAAGGAACTTCACTTTCCTAGAGTCAACAGAATATAAGTCATGGTAAGTATTTTTGATTTCTAATCCAAGTTCATCCATGACAGTTTTGGGCATGAGATTATGAGATGCCCCTGAGTCCATAAAACAATTATGCAACACCTTATCATGTATGTTCAATGATGTATAGAAGGGAGGGGATGAATCATCTCTATATTCTACCAAAGGGCCTAAGATAACCACTGGCTTTTCATCTTGGAGATTTCCTGGATCAATGGCATTTGAGGAGGGTTTAGGCTGCAACATTTTGGAAAGATATTGTTTAAATTCAACACTTTTTATCGACTCAAAAAAAGGTATATGGATCCTAATTTTTTTTAATCTCATGCTCAAATCTAAAAGATGAAGGAATCTTCAAAATATCTTTCACTTCTAGGACATGGATTTTGAGGGCAGGGCTTTGAACATTGGTGGGGGGTTCCATGCATCTTTTTCTTTGCTTCCAACTATCACAGTCTTGGCATAATTTTCTATTTTTGTGGGCTGATAAGGAATGTCAGACTTCCCTTCTTTGTTTTTGGACATGAGGTTATATTTATTTGGACTACTGCTGGTCTTCTCCCCTTTACTCAACTCATTTAGTTAGTTGTCCATGAGATACTCCTCGTATGCAGATTGGGTTAAGTAGGGAAATGAGGAGGTGTCTCCAAGACAATGGATTTCAGGGTCAACCTCTTCTTCCTCTCCTTATTCATCAGTAACAAGTTTATTTTGGAGAGGGGCTTGGATTCTCTGATCACACCTATCCCTGTTTCTTTGATCTCTTTGGATAATCTAAGGGTCGTTATTTGGTCTTTTGAAGTTACCCCTATTTTTAGCATTAGGGGGATTCCTATAGCTCTTCTTTCCTTCCAGTTTCAACCTTTCCACTCAGCAGAAAGTGACTTTACCAACTTGGTCAATTCATCTACTTGAGGGTGGGTACCTGAGGAACTAGAGGTTGAAGCTTCAGATATCCCCTTTCCTCTGTCTCTATCAGCCTTACTCCTAAGTTTTCCAACTGCCAATATATTGGATTCCACTTCCAGGGACGCATCTTGCATATGAGCCAAGGAAGTAGCTCTTCTTTCTCTTAATAGGAGGCATAAATCAGAATCAAAAGCACTAGCATAAGTAATTTTGGCAGAGGTTTCTGTAGGTTTAATCTCAGTAGGAATCTTATTATACATTTTTTTAAACCTCTTTGAAAAGTCAGAAATAGATTCCCCCTCTCCTTTCTTAAGTGATCCAAACTCTGTAATATAGTAAAGAAAATATTTTTTATCCCCCCAATGTATTAAGAATATATCATCTAGGGCTTCAATCCCATCAATAGATCCAGAAGCCAAGGCCCTAAAATATTTCCTAGCCTCTCCATCAAGGCTATGAACAAAAATTCTCATCCATACATCTTCATTCACAATGACATAATTGTCTGCATAACTATAAAAGGCTGCAAGGTGCTCTTATGCAGTTATGTCTCCCTCACCCGTGAACTTAGGCAACTGATTAAGGTAGCCACCAACTAGAAGAGCGTTCAGGGGTTGAAGCAAAACAAGAGGGGTGTATCTAGCAACCACTATGGCATCCATTATGTTCCTAGGGGGATTAGCACCTGCCATTGGGATGCGATCTGGAGGAGAATCGGGAGGGGATGGAGCTTGGATAGGTGAGAGTGGATCTTTGTTTATGGGGGAAGGAGGAAACAATTGAGTGTTTGGGGAAACAACTACAGGGCTTGAAGCAACATAGGTTCCCCCCTCTGTAAATGCAACAACTCTAATAGGAGGAGGAGTAGTAAAGCCCATAGTGGGAAAATATTCTGAGGTTCTGGGTTTAAACCACTGCACAACTTCAAGGGAAACATGGGTGTTAAATCTTTCTCCTTCCAAACTGAGGCTAGGAGGGGATAAATCAGCCGAAAAACTCCCAAAATTTAAATTTCCGGAAACTCCAACATATGGTATAACAGGAGAATTAGAAGCAGCTACTGTAGTTCTAAAAGAAGGATTATGAAAATTACCAGAATCGCCTGGCTTAGTAGCTGAAGTACCTTCTCGAAGGGTCTTTCCTTTTTTTATGATTTTCTCTTGGTCAGCTTTAGGAGTTTCTGTAGGAAGCTGTGGATTGGACCTCATGTGTCTTCCTTTCGAAGCCACAACTGAAACATTGGAGTCTTCAGGTGCAAGTTGCAATATTTGATTACTGAGTTTTGATGCACCTTCAAAATCAGAATTTGCTTTGTTGTTCAATCCCAAGGAAATGTCTTCAATTCATTCCCCGACATCGGCACCAAGAATGTTATCACTGAGAGTCACCCTCCGATTGCATAGAAGGTAATCCCAATACCCATCAGGTTATGTGTCACTATGAATGGTTTTAAAGAGGTCAAATGGTTAAGACTCAAGCTAATATCGTTTTAACTCAGAAAACTAGACTAACACGTATAAGCAATTGAGGTCTTGGTCAAATTCAGTTAGTAAGTTGTACTAAAGGTGAGTAGTGGGAAGAATTTGGTGAGGAAAATGTAGAGGTATTCTATGGACATCAGGTCTTCAAGCAGCCTAAGGAGGAAAAACTTCAAACACAAGATCCTCTTGGATTCAAAGTTTCAGGAAACTGAAGAGCATTGTAACAACACTATAATCAAACATCCATCATAATACATCTACAACAATCCATGTGAATCCTTCAATCATGAATACTTTAGTATCAGAGGCAAATAAGATGGAAATAAGCTAACTTATATTGATCAAGAAGTCTCAAATCAAGTTACATAACCAGAGAACCAGTATGCTTCATCAAAATTTTACAATGCGAGAGCCTTTCTCAACCATCCAACCATAAAAAAATATCAAAAATACATATTTATGCTCAAGAGTGACTACAACCACTAGAGGAGCAATCGAGTCGTTGAATTTAAGGCATTACATCTGAACCTTCTCTACAGACTGTGCATACAGTTCTTTGTCAGACGTGATCTCAGGACTGCCAATCCTTTCTGGATTTCCATTTATGTGGTGAGACGAGGTTTCAACCACCTCCCTTACTTTCATTAACTACCTGCATTGGGATTAGGATGGGCCTGAGTCAACTCGACACCTGGAAAATGTGACAACCACACTCTGATATTTTCCACCTGTATTATTGCTGGATCCTTGCAGAGAAAACTGGCAGGCGGACGTGGAGGAAGACAATGGTGAGTGGGTGAGGCATTTGGAACAAAATTGTAGGCTGCAACAAGTGAGTAACGACCACGTGGAAAGAATTAGTTGGTGGTGACTAAGAATACGTGAGTGCCAGCATGCGGGGAGCTGAGGTGTAAAGGCACGAGGGTGATGTGACAAGGGGAGAGAACATGGTGGCAGAGTGGGGTGGTAGGTCCGGGAGGAAAATGACAACATAGTGGATGTTACATGAAGTAAATATGTCGGCAGGTGATAGGGGGGAGAAATTACAGTGGAGAAGGGACAGGCATGCGAAAGTGTGAGTGGAGGACAGGTGTCAATGAGAGTGCAGGCGATATTGGAGGCGATATGGTTTTTTACTCGGAGGGGGGGAAGGCGATAAGAGATAAAGCGTGAGGGGGGTTTGATTTTCTGTGAAGGTGAGACGTTGTGGGGGGCCCACGCCAGAAAACCACCAACTCGGACCCCCCCCCATTAAAGGAAGAAAGGTCAGGGGGGTCTGATATCGGATGTTGGCTGTAGATCTAATCGGGCCTCGCTCAACCATAGATATGAGCATGCCATTTAGCCACAACATGCCAAAGAATCAAAACGCCAAGGACTTAGAATAAAAACATAATGTGGGTCATGCCAAGACCCCTTTTCTTCATTTTTTCACCAAGGGGTTGTTGCTTAAGGAAACAACATCAATTCATCAAAATTCCTTATGTTAACAAAAGTATTTGAAGATTCATGGTTCAGGAGTTTTGGGGTGTGAAAATGTGAAATCCTTCGAAGTCCCGAGGCCTCGAAGCTTCGAAGTCCCGGAGCCCTGAAGCCCAGAGTTCCATAGTGAATACTAGCGTTGGATGCTGGGAAGCCATGGACAGTTGGTCCACCCTACTTCCCGAGTTCACCAATTTGACACTCCAAAATATTTGTTGTGATGTGCTTTGGATACCGCTGAAGCCAGGAGTTCCGAAGCGCCTATCCACGGTAGATATAAGAAAGTAATGTGGACTGTAGATCCACCATTCTTCACACGTTCGATAATTCGTTATTCTGTGATGCTTGTGATGCGCAGAAAAGGGAAACCTCTCAAGCTCTAGAGCCCGAAGCTTCAAGACTCCAGATAAGCTCCCAAATCATTAGCACAGGGTCACAATCGTGGTCACATGTGAACCAAGGGCTGAAGAAAAAGGGGCTAGCGCACAATTTTTTTTGTAGAACAGAGATGGGATTAGAGATAGAGGTCTGAGAGGTTCTTTATCGACCAAGAACCACTGAAAATGGAGTCTGATATTATTTTTTTGAATCAGATTGTTTAAGTTAGTCGGAAAAATTATTAAGTCAAGTAACCTGACAATTTTTGGTTGACTGGAAATTTTGCAGAGTTAGCAATTGTTAGGACCGAACCAAATTGTTCCATAGTGTAGAGGAATGGAAGAGGCACATGACGCTTATAGTTAGGATGATGAAGTAAGAGGAATGGATGTCCATTTGGGATTGGAAGGAATCTAAAAATAAATGGGGAATGTGGAAATATGTGGGTAACAAATTTGCAAGAAAATTCTAAATTTCAAATTGATGATAATTTCTCATAATTTTGTATACCTGTGATACAAGTGAGATAAAAAATATCTTTATAGGGAGGACAAATGAAGGCTTTCAAGACGGAAATCATGAAAGATGCTACTTTTGAGACATGAGAACCCCATGGTAAGACATGATCGCCTAGAATATGTTGGGTTGTGGTGACACAAGATGGAGGGATGCCTCGACAGAGAAAGTATGAGGGACACCTCGACAGAGAAAGTATGAGGGATGCCTCGACTGTATGGCTCAATGAGTTCTCTAAAATTATTCTTGTGTGAAAAATCCTTGGCAAGGAAAGATGGATCGCCCGAGGAACTGTATAGAAGAGAAGGGGATGCCTGAGCCTGGGCTTGGAAGGTGAGTGACCTCAAGGAAGATGAGACTTTGATAATTCTTATAAACTATTGATTGGGATCATGCACACAATGGGTATGTCTAGGAAAAACAATGATCCAAGAAAACAAAACAACCATGCGGATACGAAACCACGAACTGCATAGATGCGTCTTGAATTTTATGCAACAGTAAAATGTTTACACATGAAAGCTATGATTAATATGCTTGTTGTCCAAGGTTATTAAAGATATGTGATGAAGGCCAAGAGCCTAAAATGAATTGACCCAAAAAGAGGATCAATATTTCTAAAGAAGCTGAATGAAAAAGACACGATAGGTGTTACTGAGAAAGAACACCGAGGGCAGTGTTCCTTTTAAGGGGGAGGGGATTGTAATACCCCTGATTCTCCCAGCTTGTAATTAATCATTAATTATGATCACCATGCTATGGCATGGGACCAATGTAAATGTATTATTTATATTTTCCAATGACTGATTGTGGGGGTAAATCCTTTAAGTATTTGCCATGATATCACTAAGGGAAAGAATGAGGAAGCTGTGGAGAGGGTTCATTAGTTCAAATGACTGAAATTCCCTTTGCTGAGATAATAAGCCTCATCTGGATTTCAAGGAGAGGATTCAATTAATGAAGGAAGGACTTGTGGTTGGATAATCAACCACCCCCATGAATCGAAGGATGGCATGACTGAATTATGTTAGCCCAAAGTACTGCAGAGTCTGGCAGACCAGGTTGACCCAATTTTCCTTCTGACAAAAGGAACATGATAGGTGGAGAACCATCCTGGGAAAATATATACATAAAGTAGAGACAAGGAGAAGACCACTGGAGGGAGAGGGCACACAAGAGGCTCTGCAGAGAGCAAGAAAGACACCAGACAAGAACACATACACAGAGGGGAATGAGTGACCTAGTTATGCAGAAGAAAAGAGGAATGCTGCGAGCTTGATGTTGGGGAAGCATATGATAAACCTCGTAGGGATGTTGTGACAGAGAGAAGGTATCTGAGAAATGGCATAGTTCCCTAGTGATATCATGTCTTGGCGCGGGGGTGGCCAGAGTACTAAGAATGAATTTCTGTGAGCCTATGGTTGGGTGGAAAGGTGAACACCCATAATCGGTCGATTGGTTGTAGCTTGTAATAGATAAGTACTTCTTATTCCCTATGCACTTAAATTGGAATGTATGATTTGAATGATTGTTTCTGTGACTAATATTTGTAGTGTTTGATTCATAATGAAAATTCTTAGTGTTATTCTGTAAAATGTTGCCCTCGAATGGTTATAACATGATCAATATGGTGTCCAGAGGGGTTGGATTCAATGGTGGAAAGCGAGGAGTTTTTCACCATTGGGCAAGGTTCGATTCTCGTGAGGGATTTACCTGGAGCCATGGGGGCACCCTGAGGTAGTGGCCGAATGTGTGGTTGCACCGAGAGATACTATATTAAATGGTATCGTGACCGGTGCACACATAATTCGATCAAATCCCACCCCCATGTACTTCAAATTTCTAACCCGCAGGGGTTTGGTCTAGTGGCCAATGAACGTACTGTTAAGGCGTTCATGTTGTTATGCAGGTCATGAGTTCAAACCTCAATTTATTCGGAGGCGTGCTTACGGGATGTGCGATTATCCCTGGGGGTTATAAGGTAGCCGACACAATTCAATCCCGTGTCACGCGGGTACGATACTATCGCCGTTGCTGATTCCCCTAATCATTAAAAAAAAAAAAAAAAAAGGATGATCAGTATGGCCTCTGGGATGGTTGGGAATTCTTCAAGGTATCCTCCCTAGAGATCAAATTCATAGTACTAGAGTTAGGGAAAATCCCATGGAAATTTTATAGTCCCGTTGATCCTTCGAAGGTGCCTTTCCCTGTGTTAGAACCTAAGTTCTATGAGTGGAGGGTGCTTCCTTCAAACCAGTATCGTAAGAGACCATAGGCTTGTGCCCATGGCCTTAACAAAATATCAGCTAAGATTCGATCTTACAGCCTGAGACTCACTAGAGGGTCTATATGACCAAGGCCTAGGAACACTGGGTTAAGTCTCGAGGCAGCTAAGTGTTTGGGACTGCGGGAGTCCTGAGATCTGGGGAATTAAGTATTGCAAAGACCCAATTGAGCCAAAGACGACTTGTCGAGTTTGTGGCTTGACGGTGGACCAACCACTTGCAGTCATTTAGTCGTTATCAAGGGACTCATCCCCACGTTAAACCCTGATCTACTTACTGATCACGAATCTACGTTGGCCGTATATCTAAGGACACTAAGGAATCTCCCTGACTGTTAGATCTACACCAATGTCAGTCTATCTTTGAACGCTTCGACAGAACAAAGGTGGTGCACCTCCAAAACTCCTGAACACCGAATTGACGAAGTAAAAAGGAAAGTCGATCTTCGGATCCTTTAGGATCCTCCTTAGTCGTCGATCTAGGGACTCCGTTAAGAACCCCTCTTAACCATCCATAAACTAGGATGCGTGTCCATGGATCAAGTATATCCAGGAGGTTCTGACTTGATGGTGAATGGGCACTTCACCAGAGCACTGAAGGGTCAGAGCCCTTCTTAGTCATCCATCGTCAAGGACATGTGTTTCTAGATGCTATAGTCCGGAGATTCGACACTTTGGAGGAAATTGGATGAGAGTATTCAAGGCATGGAGACTCCCAAATTCCCGAACAACGGAATAAATCTCAGTCGTTGAAAGATAGGGGACGTGTGGCACCAGATCCATTAGTTCGAAGACTTGGCACTCTGGGGGATTCATGAGGTGAGGAATTGGTAATCTCCGGAGCTGCGAAGTAATGGGAGCCATATATCTATGGATCTACGTGAATTCTTACTGACCATGAGATTGAAGGGTTGGGAAACTATCAGTCCAATATGACGTGGCATCCTGACATCAATCAAGGTGACGTGGATCCACATTATGCATGCCATGTGTCACCTAGATATGGTTGATTCATAGAACCTTTATGCCTATTAGGGAATGACATGTGTCACCCCCTAATGAGGACACATGTCACCTGTGTCCCTCATCGCGTGTCAGCTTCTAGTTCATGCTCGCTTGGCCAATGTGGTTGGTGATGTGTCTAGAACTCCATGAGTTTGGATAATTTCAGGAGTTCGAAATATTTGGACATAGCATGGTAAAGGAACGCTCAACAAAGATCGCCAATCACTAAACTTTGAACATTCAATGATGATCGTCGATTTCCAAAACAACGAAAACAAAGGACGTCGGTTTCCAATTGTCAAATGAAAAACGCCGAAAAGGGGGTGTTCAACGCAAAATGCCGAATGCTGATCGCTGAAAGGCCAAGGCCACATGGTGAGGTTTTGGAACTTCAGGGAGTGAGAAAAAGGGCGCTCAACACCGATCGCTGAAGAGCCCAACTAATAATCGCATGGGTAACTTCGTGAGGAAATAAATYACTACTACATATGGGCGGATTATTCCAAGAAATTTTTCCACGTTTCCATTATTTTCATGTTTTTTTAAAATAGGGTGGGATTTTCGTTGATATTGCCACAAAAGTTTATCGATATTGCCACGAATAGGTTTTTTAACTTGGGCGGGATTTTCATCGCTATTTCCACGAAACTTCGTCGCTATTGGCACAAAATTTCGTCGCTATTGCCACAAAAATTTTCCCTATCTCAAAAAGCATCTGTTAACGACTAGTTGACTAGTTGATCTATATATACCTGACTTTAATAGACTTTGCGACACAATTTCTGTAGTTGCGACACTATTTGTGGCTTTTGTTTGAGATGTTTATTTTTTCCGTCACCCACTGGTTGAACAAATCCAATTCTTGATCTACATAGCTCGGATTTTGAACTTGCAAGGTTAGTATGTTTTTTTATTGATGTACTCATTTAACTTAGAATTTTTTGTTCAAATGTTGAAATTTCATGTAGTTTGTTTTTTCCTTGATAATATATTATATGTGTAGTACCATATTTCATGTCATTGGTTTTTGGATCTAGTTAGTATATTCTATGGAAATTCATGTGAAATGTCAAGAAAAATATTTTCCGAAGAAATATTTTAAGAAGAGGGAAAATCACTCCATCAGTAAGTCAATTCAAACATAAAAAACGAATGTCATTATCAATCTAGATTAATTTGAGCCTACAATTCCTCATGTAAATTTAATCCTTATTACAAAACCACCAACTCATAACAACTTTACCTGTTGGACTAATGTTTGAAATAGAAAGTCATGGAAAAAAAACCTCTTAAGTCTAATTCTATCCCTTAGACACCTTGTTAGCTCTCTAACTTTTGTGTTTCTATGATGTTGTTCCTATATATATTAATGCCATATTTTTAGTCTAGTAATAGGTTAGGTTAGTCATATAACATTGTATTCTTATATGTGATGTTGTTTCTCTCAATTTTTTATAATCACACACAATTCTAGATGTAGTGATTAACTCTAGTTTGTAGTTGATGTAACTTGTTTATACACTATTAATAAGGAGTAGCTAAAATATAAAAATTTCATGACGAAATGTAAGATAACATGATGAAATCTACTAGTCAGACAATGAAAAATGAGAACATGCCAAAGTGTATTAGAAAATAAAACCGTGACGACTGTAAGTAGCATAAAATTGTGACCATTGTATGTAGATGCAAATCAACACGTCATAATTTAAACCAACCCAACCCAATTGTGGATGACAAGTGGTTGGCATTNTTTTTTTAGTGGTGAATTTCAAAGATTGTCATTTTGTCTACAAAACAACTTAGAGGCTAGTGTATGGTGTCGAGTGATTCAGGTTTGAGAAATTTTGACCACTTTAATTAAATGGTGTATAATTATTTTTCATGGTGATTCAGTATACACTACTCTAAATTACAAATTGAAGCATACCGATCTTAATAGTTAATCGATAATAATAAAAAAAAAGTATGTCAAAATGTCTTAGAAGAATAATTGTGAGGATTGTAGGTCACTGTAAATAAACATATCATAATCGAAAGGAGTACCTAAAATATCATGAAGGAGTAGCTAAATTATAAAAAATTGACAACTTATTGTTTGGTATGGTGTAGATAAGACAACTACTTGTCAGGACAAGGATTTGTCACTATGAATGAAAATGACAGGAATCTTGCTCGGTTAAAAGCGACATTAGAGGCAAGGGGTGATGGAAAATGTTATTTCCCTTGCTATGATTGCAAGGGCTTGCAAAGAAAAAGACTTTTAATAACAACTACTGAAAGACATTGTAGGGAGAAGGGGCACGCTGAAGGGGGTTATGAATATCGTCCCTTGGCAAGAGGATTCAATATTTAATGTATTCTCTGTAATAATCATCATGTCATGAATTTTAGTAATATTTCTTATCGGGATATTTATTTTTCTATACACACTAACTTTTCTACATTGTTTTTAAATATATAGACGATGCCCCCAAAATGTCGACCTCCAGAGAGCTATTTTCCAAGTACTAGTAGAAATACTCCTTTACAGGGTGATGAACTTTGAGATCAAAATATTGAAGCTGCTGATCAAGTTGTTAATGATGATATGGATGGAGATAATGTTAGTGATTCAAATCAGTAAGATGATATACATAGATTGATCCAAGACACATTTTCTCCAATGGATGAGGACAACCAGGATGATAGTCATGATGTTGATCCTCTACTCGAGAAGTCACGTCAACCTGTTTATGAAGGCTCAACAACAAATATTTTATATGCTATATTGTTGTTGTGAACTTGAAGGTTTTGAATGGTTTATCCAACACATGCCTCACACAGATACTAAGGTATTTAATTTGTTAATTATTTATGCCTACATGTTCAACTTAAAAGGTTCAATTTTTTCCTATATTGCTATTGTTTTCTAATTTGTAAATTAGTATATTGGATGCGATATTGATGATTAATATTGTTTACATTGACTTATTTTTTGAATTTTGTAGATTGTTAGGTGAATTTCTATTACCGACGTCAAATATTTTGCCACACACATATCGAGAAATATCCGTGATTATGAAATAAATTGGAATGGACTATCAGGCTATTGATGCATGTCCTAATGATCACATCATATACTATGGACACTTTGCGTTAGAAAATGAATGCCCACAATGTCAAATAAGTAGATATTGAACCAATAAATCCTCAAAGAATGTGCCTCGCAAAGTTCTTCGTTATATTCCAATAATTCCACGTTTCCAGTGGTTGTTCTGGTGCCAAAGTATAGCACATTTTATGGATTTCCATTCAAAGAATAGAAGACGAGATGATGTTCTTTGAATGCCTACAGATGGTTCTACATTGAAGTAGATCGAAGAAAAGTGACCAATTTTTAAATAAGAACCTCGTAATGTTAGACTTTCATTGGCAGCTGATGGTGTCAATCCATTTGGAGAGCTTCGTTCTACGTACTCAGTGTGGCCTGTTTTTGTTATAAACAATAGCCTTCCTCCTTGGATGTCGATCAAGAGAGAGCACACAATGTTGTAAATGATTGTTTGAGGTATTTAATTATCTTTTATTTGCTTTAAAGTATGACAACATATTTCATTTCTTTGTTTCATGCATGGTAATTATTTCTTTTATATATAACGACATCTAGATAAGTATAATTAATCATGAAGTATGTTGAACCAATTAGGTAGGTACCAGGTTAAATATCTGAACGTATATATTGAGCCTCTTATCGATGAGTTGTTGAAGTTATGGGCTGGTGTCACTATGTATGACATCTCTAGACCAATAGGGAAAAAATGATTTCAATTCCATGGAATACTATCATGGAAAATTCATGATGCTCCCGGGTTAACACATTTTTGTGGTATATTGTTACTTTATTTTGTGATTTAATATTATATATATTTATTGAAAATATCATGCATTATTTTAAATTGTAACTCTAATTTGACGCTACATTAATTCATATATCTTGTAGGTCTTCAAACAAAGGGTAAATTTGCATGCCCAGTTTGTGGTCCGAGGATAAAATATCGTCATTCAAGGTGTTTAGGAAAGTAAGTGTTTGATGAGTATAGGCACTTTCTCCCTAAGAACCATATTTATCGAACTACAGACAAATAAAAATTCAATGGTAAAGAAGAAAATGGGAAAAAAACCACGAAGAATGACACCTCGCCTATGGAAGTTGGAATATATTAGAAATTGTCAAGGTATGCAAATTATTTATGTATGACATATTATATAAATATTTAGTTAATTTCATTAGTATTAATTTCATTTTGTCCCATTAATTAGTGTTAATTTCAATTTGTTGATGTTTCATGAATGCCGTTAAAGCACGAATGGGCTTCCACGAGGAATGAAAAGTTACCCGATGCAATTCAGTAGATTTCCATTCTACGAGCACCTAAAAATAGTTCATCTGTTTGATACGCATATCGAGAAGAACATAACGGAATTATTATGGCGAATATTAGATGGAAGGACTGACAAAGAGAGAAATGGAAAGATTTGTTGTGACATCCAGGAAGCTAGTCATGCATTGCAAAGTGTTATTATTAATTCTAATGGCGATGGTCATGAACATAATACTAGTCTTCCTTGGTTATTGACGGAGAAGAAGAGCAATATTGTAAAAGAGTTCATTCAAAAAATTAGGTTTCCGACGGGGTTTTCGTCGAACATACAAAATATCTTAACGAAAAAGGTGATTTTGGTGGGGTTAAAACACATGACTGGCATACATTCATTACAGTAATTAGTAGGTTATAATATATTTCCTTATTGGTACGCATTTTTTGGAAACAAATAATAATTATTTGTTTTTTGTTACAGTATGTTCTACCTTTATCTCTCCCAGACGACTTTGACAACAACATAAAACAAATTATTTATGTACTTGGCAAGTACATGAGGTAAGTATTGTTTTATAAGGAAAATGTACTTCTTATGTGATTTGTAGTGGAGCTTATTGACATATTATGTTTTATCTACAAATTTATGTATGCCTTGATATTATTTTATTGCATCTACATTTGTAGGTGGCTATTATCAAAACAAATCCATAAAGAAGATATAAGGTATTGGAAGAGATAAATTCCCTGATTAATGTGTCAAATGCAACAATATCTACCTCCAACATTTTTCAATGCACAAGAACACTACCTCATACACCAAGTTGAGGAGATTGAATTATGTGGACTAGTACACAGAAGGTCGATGTGGATGGTGGAGACGTAGTTGAAGTCACTAAAGGCTTTTGTTAGACAAAGAGCACGTTTGGAGGGTTTTATGGTTGAGGGATATATGGTATATAAATGCATGGTGTATATTAGTCAATATCTACCTAAATTAGAAAAAAATATGAATGTGCCTCACATTTGGGATCTCGAATCCATCAACAAATTTGAAGGGGAGGTCCTATTGGGGAAAGGTAAAATGAGGACTGTGAAAGGTAATTATTAGATGTTGACATAGGTTTAATATATTACATATTTATTTTTCCAATTTTATTTTATCATACTGATCTTTTACATTTTTTGTTCCTGCATATTGAACTATATTAAATTATTCCTTTTTTAAAAATAGCTAATTAATGATATTAAATTGTTATTTTATGATATAGTTGCTCGAGAGTGTGATTCTTTACATTTATACATTGCAAACAACCTTGATTGGATGGAGCATTGGATAGAATATACTGAAGAATAATTCAGTAGGTTATCATGGGAAGGGGTGAGTAATATGATTAAAACAACAGATCATCATCAAGATAAATTTCCTGATCTTACATCAAGAGAAGTTGATTTAGACTTTGGTTTAAAAGATAAACTGGCAAGTAAATTTTTTACCCACATTTTCCTAGTTATTTCCCAATTTTTCAATGTATTTGGTTTGTTTAATTTTTGAAATATATATTTACTAAGTCCTATATGAGGTTTATTAATTGGCAATGTATTTTTTACTTCTTGTCCATGTTGCAGTTGAAACATCACAAGGCTATGTGGTGTAATGGTTGTAAATTTCATATCAAAATGTACCTCAGATTGTGGGATAACTGCAGTGTTTAAGGTCACCAACATTTCCTCTAGAAGTGATAGAAATCTAGAAGAAAATGAGAATAGGTACTATGGGCATTTGGAGGATATAATTGAGTGTGATTTTAATTCCTTTAAAATAATTTTGTTTGAGGTTTTATGGTACAGGCTATGGATGCATGAACGTGATCCTGAAAGAACTGTTATTGAGCATGATAATGGATTTACCATGGTTAATACAAAGACATTTGAAATGGGTACAAAGCCTTATGTTCTTCCAAGTCAATGTGAGAAAGTATTTTACTCAGAGGTACCTGGTAAATCAGGTCGGTCATATGTTGTTAGATATCATCCAAGAGGAAGACCAATAAAGTATAATCATGTAGCCGAGGATGAAAATAATAACGAGGAAGAAGATCATGATTATGTAGATCAGGAGCACGTGGCTCATGTAGTCTATGTGTGAGACGAAGAAGTTGATCATCCAAATGTAGGAGACGATGATCTCATTGACGACATTGATAACTATATTAGTGAAAATGACATTGATGATGATGTTGATATGAATGAACCTTTCACCAAAATTGATTCTGAACCAGATCCTGATACAGATGTTGAGTTGGATGAAGAAGAAGATGACTGATATTTAATTATTGAAAAGAAGAGGTATGTGTTTATATCTTTTATATGATCTTTATATGTTTTTTATTTTGTATAATATATTATATGATACATGTTCTTTAT